>MCJB01001126.1:109805-120070 GCA_002018475.1 Nicotiana obtusifolia | reverse complement strand
CCCCCCCCTCAATATAATGAAACCCTAATTTTTTGCTCTTCGGACATTATGACAAAATGCAAAATAACTTAACGAACAATTTTTTCGGAAAACTTGAAGGATCCTAAATGGATTTTTACAAAATCCTAAAACTCCTTAAATAAGAAAAAAACCAGTCCGAGGAGTACAATTATTTGATGTATAGCGCTTTAAATATGCGCGCTATGCTCCGATGAATTATTGGTATGTCAGTTTTGAGCAGATGAATTATTGGTGGGCCGAACTTTTATATATAGTACGGTTATTCACCGCGCTATACCTTAACGGACAAACGTGCCATTAAGGTATAACGCGGTGAATAACCGCCCTATATATAAAATAGTGCCTAATCTTTTTTTCTTTTTACCTATTACGATTGCTTGAGTCCAAAAAACCCGATTTCAGACTCTACGTGCATTATATGTGAAGTGTTTGTAATAGTCAATGTATAGGCATCTAACAAGATCAGCCAATCGAGGACATCTCAAATCAATGAAGAAATACACTAAAATGGGAAAAGAAAGGCCCATGTATTTAAGAGAGAGAGCTGTCTGTTGGTAAGGGCAATGAATGAAGAAGCAGAACACTTGCTTTGGTAGTTACACTGACACATATGCGGCCAACCATCAATTTTTCACTTTAATCTTTCAAACATTTGCGTCTCCTCAGTCCTCAACTTAGGTTTCTTCAGCACATGAGTCCAACATAGTACTATAATATGAAGAGTAGCCCCACCAGTGGTGCGACGGATGGATCTTTCTACTGTTTGTTTACTAGAGAGTTTGAGTTCAAGCTTCGAAAATGAAAAGATTCCTATAGAAAAAGCCTCTCCTTTTCAAGGGGCCCTATACATTATGATCAGAATTAGTCATGCTGTGGAGTTTGAATGACGAGTGAATAAAGAAAAAGAAAACATAGTTTTGGATGAATTAGTCCACCCTTAACTAGAACTTTCAGGTTCGAGTGTGGTACGTCAATCAATCCACCTCTACTGGGCTATACGTGATCGTAGTCATGATCTAGATCAGTGGTGCTAGTAGGTTTTGTATACTAAATAAATGCATAAAGCAAAAAAAAAAAAAAAAAAATCGAAGAAAAGGAGTAGCCCCCACCTTGATGTTTGAGTTATTTCTTGCTTTCATGTTTCATTATTGAGCCTTACTCAACTGGGGTTTTGAATGACATGCTAAGTTTTGAACTAGTGTTAACTTCTTTTCCGAACTAAAGATGTTTTACTCCCTTATCTTTCCTAGGTCAAGGGTGTCGGAATTAATATATATACACTTTGTTTATTAGTGCTCCACTTGTGTTACTAAAGGGTTCATTTCCAAGTATGCTACATAAAACTTGTGTTCATTGTATAATAATTAATAACTACTAGGACTACAATGTCATCTGTTAACGCGTTTTATTTAACTGTTGCACTTGAGTTGAATGAGAATAATCTGAGCTAAGATTGTGATACATAAATGAACTTATAATGAACTTACTTTGCCAATAACTTCAGCAAGATGAAATTTTAATTTGTTCATTTTGAATTAGAGTTAGTAGGCAAATTGATGATTTGAAGATTCATATATACTTTAAAGTTGTATAAGTAAAACTTCATGCTCCAAACAAAAAAAGGCTTTTAAAACTTTGCCTTTTCAATAAACAATGCAAAATGTTAATGCCACTTTGCGTGGAACTCATAAAACTAATGTGATAGTTACTACAATTTAGTTGGTCTGAAGCGTTACATTTTGTTGTTAACATCGTTCGAAGTTTTCCCGTAAAAATACAACCAAAGAATATCAAAATATAATTAATATCACTTTCTTTTTTGCGGAAAAAATGGGAGTAAACAATAATAAATCCCAACATAAAATCTTACAGAAAGATAATAAAATATCTAGTTATGTTGGAGGAAATTAGGAAAAACAATTCCTGCATAATTAATGCAATCGTTTGGTTGACCATATATGAAAAAAATAATCACAACATTCTTAATGCAGTATTTCCAGGCGGCATTAAATGATATCCGGATTCAGTTATTTATTGATTTCATGTTTGCAGAGTAGCCCCTATAATTGTTATTTGTGTTATTTCTTGATCTCGTGTTTCAATACTGAACCTTATTCAATTATGGGGTACTGTTTTGATTGACATCTATAATTGCTAGTACTTCTGAAGTATGAATAACTTATTTTCTGAGCTAAGGATGTTTGATTCATCTACCCCTTAATTGTCCTAGCCTAGGTCAAGGGTGTCGGAATATGAATTTTATTAGTGACCATCTTATCTTACTAGGATTCATTTCTAAACTTGCTATAGAAATTATTTTTTCACTGTATAACAACTAGTAGTACTAATAATGTTTCATCTGTTCACGCGTTTTATTTAATTTTTTTCTCTTGTGTTGAATGAGGAGAATCTAAACTAAGATTATGAGATAGAAATGAACTTAATTACTTTGCCAACAAAGAATAGTTCATTCTCTGAATTAATTGGAAAGCCAATTGGTAACAGGAGACCTTCATATCTTAAAGCTCTAGAAATTAAAAATCATGCTCCGAACATAAAAATGTCTTTTAATACCTTTTGAAAATGACGATACTATAATGCGGAGTTTAATATTATATGGAAAAACTATGTTGCATTAGTGATTTGACAAAGAAATAGACCTGGACCAAACTGTTTGCCCGTAAAATGGTACAGTTGAATTTGTAACGTGATCTATAGATAAGTAAATCGATTTGACCCAAAAATAATAAGGAAATAAGACTTAAATTAAGATTTAGCGATTAAAATTAAAGAAGACAAACCTTTCCGAGACCAAAAGTGAAAGTAAATGTAAAGTAACGATGAAACTGTTAAAGTGAGAGTTTGAATAATAAAGTATAAGAGCAAAATAGTAAAGTGTAGTTTTTGCGTATGAAATGTTTCATGTCCTTACAATAGTGTTAGCCCCACTATTTATAGTTCTACCTAGGGAAACAAGATCCTAAGATAAAGCTTCTCTTTAAATGATAATAAAATGGCATTGATGAATATGTAACGACGTGCCTTAAATGCAAATATTCTCTATAACTACTGCTCATTTAACGCCAGCAAATATTCTCTCATTGAATGTTGTCCGATGGCAAATCTTTGAACTTCTACTGCCCGACTACGTTCCCTTCGGAATCCATCCAATACCGGTCACACACGCCGCATTCGGTGCTAATTATTTCTCGACTCGCCCTTTGTTTATCTTCAGCTCCACGTATCATCTTACTATTCGACCATCTGTTATCAACTAATTTTACCCCATACAAATATTCCCCCTACTTTTTGGTGACGCAGCTTAGTGTTACCGAAAAGTAGGTAAAGATTGTTTACTTGGCGGGAAAGTTCCTGAACAGTCTTAGACATTTGAAAGGACGCGCATCTTCTCCTATTTAATAACCCGAACACGTGTTGTCCCACGATACAACAAATATTTTTTTCGATTTTCGAGGTAATCATGACCACGATTTTTACTGTTTATAGATTCTCTACTACTCGTCATTTTTACTCCTTTACTCCCATAATTCATAAGTCTTTCTTCTTCTCTGCATCTGCTTAGAAACCTGTTACAACCTTCAACTTTCTCAGGAAGAACGTTTCCTTTTAGAACCTCTTACTACCATGTCTTCATACATTGCTTCCTCTGGTAATAACGGTCTTTTCTTCAGTGGAAGCCCGAAGAAAAATAAGACAAGGAGGTTGACATTGAGTCTGAACCTCCAACTGTTAGCACTATAATTCCCCTTCAACTCAACACTGCAAACGACCTTCAAGAAAAAGCTCCTTCTGCAACTTCCAAAGCCACCGGCTTTAGCTAATTCACAGGTTTCCCTCCTCTATTCGCCCTTCCAGTATCCCAACTGTGAAGGAAGACTGCAGCTGCCCTAATATCGAAATCCTTGCCCCTGATATGGTAGAGCGAGTTACCTACTCCAAGGAGGGGTTTATGTATGTCTATACGTATTCACCTTAGGTCCATTCTCTAAGGTTGAGTGAAGGGCTCGATCCAATAATTTTGGAGTTTTGTCATCGATATCAGGTCTGCTTCGCACAAGTAGGCCCATCGGTATGGCATACGGTGGCCTGCCTTCGTCAACTGTACAGCGAGACTTGAGAAACCATAACTCTCTCACACATAATGAACCTTTACTCTCCCAAGATTTTCCGTGGGGGAGTAATAAACTTTAGCAAGCATGGTCACCATGCTCTCCCCACCAGCGTAGATGACGACAATGACCTCGGATGGATGGAGCAATTCGTCGTTATTGCTACCAGGGATGTTATCCCGGTCACAACTCCAGCCTTTTCCCAGTCGTGGAACCTTTTTCGTGTTCGATTTTCCGCTTTCTTTCTCCGTGAAAAGGTCATTTCCCTCTTTTGCTGATTTTCTGTTTCCTTTGTTTCAGCTACCCGATAGGAACCACCACGAGTTCAAGGCCTGGACTAATAGGTTCAGAAAATTATGGATATTACAACTCCAGAATCCTGACGGTGGAAGGAGATGGTCCCCAAATACGGGTGGAAGGCCAAGCACCATGGTAAACCACGTCCTTCTTTTCCTTTATTCTTGTTCGAACGCAAGAAATCTCATGGATAAGTTGCTAATTGTGTTTTGCTTGATACAAGACTTTCGAGGGGCTCTCTTGTCTTCCCCGAAGTCGACACTTTAGAGGATCCCGAGGAGGCCAGGAGGTTGCTGCAAAATGCCCCCGCTCGAAGCAGAGCTCGTGGATATGCTCGAGTCTCTGGTGAAGGTGCCTCCTCTCGGAGTCCCCAGTCCTAAAACAAAAAACTAAAAAGGAGACGCTCCTCCTCGGCTGGTACTTAGGAGAAGAAAGTAAAGAAAATACCATCCAAGCCAGCCACAGTGGTCCTCGTTGATGAAGGAGAAGTTAGTGATGAAGAGGCTTCCCTTCAAAAGAGATCTTCATCAGCTTAACCGGATGCTCAGCCGGGGGAGCTTCAAAACCCAACACTAGAGGAAACCCAGGCGCTTTGGGGTGAGATGGACTTGGTTGAGAATACCGATTCTCTTTTCCCGGCACCCATTGTTGTCTCCGGTCCAAGGAGTTCGGACACTGGACCTTTTCTAAGCTCGACCACTGAGCAAATAACTACCAACACTTCTTCTGCCATAGCTGCTTCTCCTTCTACACCAACAACTTCTTGCCTATTGACGCTAGCTACTCCTTCACCACTAGCACCAACAGCCTCTTCTCCACTGGCATTAGCTGATCGAAAAAGGGGTGCTTCTCCTCCTCGGTCTCCCGACCTCGGAAACTTGGGGCATGATTATTCAACCCCTTTCCCAGATCCTCGAGGGAGGCAAAGTGCCACTCTTTCGGTTTAGAAAGAGTTTCATCTTTTATCGAAGCTGGTAGAGCTTACAAATTATCTGAAGCCGCTGGCTTCAGAGAAAGATTGGAAGAAAATGGGCTCCCTTTCTGGAGAATACCTAATGAACAATGGCATGCACATTGCGACACAGGTATCATGCCAGTTTCCTTTTATCTCTTTCTTTTTTGATATGTATACTCTGCAATGGTAACCTTAATTCTAATCTCTTCTTTCTAGGCCAATCTTCTTGTTTCTGAGGGCCTGCAAAGATAGATTCTTCATAAACAAGGGCTTGCTTCCGAGTGGGATCAACTTTTGGTTGAGAGGAACTAGCTTACCGCACACCTCCGGTGTGGAGGAAAAAGCTACAGAGATGGACGAGCTTGAGGCTCGGTTACAGCAGAGTGAGCAAGATAGAATGATCCAAAGCTAAGAAGTTGCCCAATTACATAAAAAACTTCAAGAAGCTAAGGCTAAGTGGGACGAACTTCACGATGCTGCCATCGTCGTTGTCGAGAGCGAGTCTACCTTCAAGGAGAAAATCAATAACTTGAAGGCCAATGTATGCTCCAAAATCGAGGAGGCCAATGCTGCCGAGGAGAAGAAGGCCCGAATGTAAGAGAGGCTTAAGAGGGCCGTGGACCAAAATCGGCTTCACTCAACTACAAATGTTGAGCTCGACACCTGCCTCCGCCTCCGCGCCTTGTCTTTGAAAAGACCTATGCCACATATCATATGAAGAGGAAGACCTTGGAGGAGGCCAAAGTGCGCATTGCCAACATCGACGATTGTATTGCCCAGGCCCGGGAACTGGAGTTGTCTGCTCGTGAAAATCTTCCTGCTCGGCCTACTGAGACAAACTCCTCAAATACTAGCTTTGAGTATTCAGGAACCGAAGGAAAGACTGAAGAAGATTTTGGCCCTGAATCGGTATGAATCCGCCATCCTCTACCGAGGGAAACACATATCCTTCTCTTTCTTCGGGTTTGGCGGCAATGATATATAATTTTTTTTATATATTTGAAATTATAACAAACTTTTCATCAAGTTCTGTATCTGATAATAAAAGAATTTTTTGCTTAAATGCTATGCAAAAATATCCCTTTTTTATTTAGTCGATTAAAGCTTCAGGTATATTTTTTCATCAAATAGCTTTTGATTCCAGGTATAAACTCTTCCGAAATCTACCCTTTACTATGAGAGTTTCATAAGAGAGGGCCTTTATGTTTACAGTTCTCTTGAAGAGGACGTCTCCTGTTCATCCCCGCACAAGCATTTGAAGTTTTTGTTAACTTTCAAATGATAAAATTAACTCATTATTTAGACAAGAAATAAGATAAAAATAAAAGGACTTTGTCTTATTTCCTCTATTTTTAAAAGTACATAGGCATTTGTTTGCTTAAATAAATAAAGTTTCCAATACATGTGGCTAATTTGTATAAGTTATTTCTACGGGCCTGATTATGCAGTCCCCAGTTGTGATGAAACATTGATCCTGATCCTCGTAGTCCTAGTTTCCGTGGCATTTCTGGTACCGTATCAGATATTATCCCTCCCCTCCCCGTATTTGGTCACGTCCAAAATACACCTCAATAAGAGATATAAAACGGTCATATGCAATAATAATTACCAGACTAGGAGTCGGGATCGAATCTAGTGGGAGTTATAATGGGATTTAGGAGTATATATTTGAAGCAAACAAATGGGTTATCTAAGATTGTACTTCCACAGCAAGGTTTTGTTTTCTATTTCTACTGTTACTCTAATGAATGCAAGATAAAGAAAATAGATTATAAATAAATATTTTTGAGGTTTTTCCAATTGGATTAAAGGCCTTGGGCTGTGACCATAACCTAGGTGTTTGCCTAATGGGATAAAGACGTTAATGCTTGTTTTGTTTATTAGGGTGTCTTATAGCTGGTCAACTTTACGTTATCCACTCAATACCTCTAGTTCAGAGATTGATTTTTTTTAATTTGGCTTTCTCATGTCCAAATGGGTATCAACCAAAACAGTTGATAAAAGCTCAAGTCGGGTTATTACGGTCTCTAGTTTGAACCCTTTAATTAGGTTAATCAATCTCTCAATTAACCCAATTCCTTGTTAGCTAAGTTAGCCCAGACTAGGTCCCTCTTTTTCAAGTAGAGACTAACACAAATAGGCATGAATCAATGTGTGCAAACCATTAATTCTAAAATTGAAGCACGAACTAAGCTAAATAATCAACACCCAATCATAAACAAGTACTAAATTAGATACCAATAAGGTTTACACACTAGGGTTGAGTCACAACCCGAGTAAAAGTCTAGCTACTCATAATGAAAATTGCAGAAAATAGAGAAGAAAAGCTAATTAAACTCATAATGGAAGATTAAAATGATGACATCTAATGTTAAAACACCAAAATAATGTAGAACTTCCTAAAATGGTAAAGAAAAATGGCTATAGCGGCTTCAGATGTTCAAACTTGACCTAATTTTGTGAAACTCGTCTATTTATATAGGGCCAAAAATCGCAGACAAAAATGCCCCTCGGGAGGTTCTGCGGCCGCACAATTCCATGTGTGGCCTGCAGATTTCTTCAGCTTGCAGGAAGTGGAGTTCTGCGGCCGCACATTTCTGAAATGCGGCCGTGAGGCAATCTTCTGCAGCTGCACATTTCTGGATTGTGGCTGCGAGGCAATCTTTTGCGGCCGCACAATTCTTCTACGATCTACAATCCACAAAGGCTTCTGGACTTGATCTTTTTGCATACTCTCTAATCTTTGACTCTTAGCCCAGTTCTGCGGCCGCACAATTCATGTGCGGTACGAACAATTCATGTGCGGTACGCACAATAATGAAAGTTCTGTTAGATTTTTCTTATTGGTTTGTGGCCGCAGATGGAATTCTACGGTCTGCAATTTCTTCTGCGCCGCAAAATTCCTTCTGCGGACCGCACATTTGTGCTTTTGCGCCCTTTATTGTCTTGTGCTTCGGAACACTCATTTTTGAGTCGGATTTCATTTCAGGAGTCCAAACTTCCAGCATTCCTGCAATTTTGCACAATTTCATTAGTTTCAGGAACATAATTTTGTACTTTCGGACTACAACAAAAGCTAAAAGGTGCTAATAAGTAGTCAAAATCCCCACTTATCAACTCCCCCAAACTTAAGTCTTTGCTTCCTCAAGCAAATAAATTAGTTCCCACCTTCAAAAGGTAAGGGTCATTTCAGCGAATCAAAGGTGAACCACTCACACATTAGTTGGGACCAACAATTACCCATACTACTCATGTATTATCAACAAGGTGACAAGTTAAACAATCATGCGCATATAGTTCTAATGTGACATTTGAGCTTTAAGAATTGACTTTACTCATCAAGTACTCTTGCTCTATCATGTAGGTCATGGTGGACTCCAAACTCTTCCTCCTCTACTTTCCATTTGCCAGGCTCACTTAAGAAATTTAGCACTCGATCCAAAGATTTACGAAAAATTCACTCATCTTTCTCAAGAGAATGTCACAAGTACAGCTTCAAGTACCATAGGCTTGCCCCTCATGTAGATCGCCACTAATGTAAGCTCACTCGGCTTGAAATCAAGTAGGACTTCTTTTGGGATGTAATGAAGGCTTTTGTATTAGGTTCAGATACATTATGGGTGATTAGTTACACCTTTCTTAAGCACTCCATCTTTCATTTCTCGGTTCAAACCATGCCAATCTTAGAGGCACTTTCTTTTCACTGAGGACTAGAGAGACTTAACAACACTCTTTCTTGATCATTTCATTATTATTTTTTTTTGGATTTCTCCATGTTTGGGATTATTACCTCTTTTTGAATCCATTCAACCCTTCCACTTATTCACTTTTCGAATTTTTCTTTTTGTTCTTTTCTTTTCTTGCCTTCTCTTCTCATAGAGATCATTTCTTTTCTTTTTTTATGTCTTGATACCTTTTTTATTGAGTTCCTCGTCTCTCCCCCAAACATACTTTTTAAGCCATTGGTTTCACGAGAGTGTTAAGGAAAGCTCGGGTGCCAAGAGAGAGTCACGACCAAATGGGTAAAGGCTTAAAACATGGTTGTCAAATGAGAAAGGCTAAAGGCTCAAAGGGGTTGACTAAGGATAATGACATTGGTTGGCAATAAAAAACTCAAACGGGCCAAGGATAGCCTACAATCACTTCTCAAACCAAGCAAAACATAAGATTTCACCTGGAAACATATTCGGGGCAAGTTGTAGACCCTTCGCATGGATACTTGGACTAGCAAAAATACATCTTACCCCTCACGCAACCGGAATGTTAAAGAGGATAGAGTCGAGGGCCCACAACAACCACATTCAAGTTTGAAGATCACTATGATTCAATTAAATCACTCGATAATTGCCAAAGTTTCACTAACTAGAGCTATTTCTTTCAAAAACCTTGTCTCTAACCATAAGCACATAGTTAAGTGTGTTGGTACCAATTGAAGCATGGTTGACTCTTCGAAAATGACTTAATTAGATCTTTTTATTCATTACTAATACTATTATTACCTAAACACAAAAAATGGACTCATTCCCGGGACGAGTCACCCGGTTCATACAACAACTACCTTTGGAAAGAATCGTGGCATTAAGAAAAACAAAGGCTTATTATCTACTAAAACATAAAAAGAAGCTACTAAATCAAACAAAGAAGCTACTAACTCAAACACAGAAGCTAATAAAGAAACAAAAATAAAGAAGCTAAGAAGCAAAACTACTGAAGATAGAATGAATATACATAAAGAGAGAAAGAGAGAGAATATATACATAATAAGAGAAAATAATATCAAGTTATTACAAGCCAAGTGTTTCAAAATGTATCAAATATAATCAATAAACTCCACTCCCGCCCTTCTCCTCCCCCCCCCCCCC
>MCJB01001126.1:80035-101889 GCA_002018475.1 Nicotiana obtusifolia | reverse complement strand
CCCCCAATATTCTTGATTATTGCCACTCCAATTTCCTTGATTGTACCAATTCTCCTGACTGTTGCCACCACCCCAATTTCCTTGGTTGGTATAATTTCAATTGCCTTGATTGTTTTGAGGTCGACATTGTTGTTGGTTTGGGCCATGGGAGTTGTTTCTTTGCCCTTAAAAGTTGTTCACATATTGAACCTCCTCTTCTTGTTCATTTTAAGAATCATCTTGATCAAAACCACTATCCTATTGCACATAATTCTCTACTTAATTTTGCACTTGTGGACCCTTGGTCCTTCTTTTGTTTACCATCATGTTCACCCCTTCCATGGCATTGACTTGCTTAGGATTTTTCACTTATTGAAGTTGAGCCTTTGCTAGTTGATTCATAATGGTAGTCAATTCCGCAATGGCTTCCCCATGGTCATGCAACCCTTTGTGAAGGTGGATCAAGTTCGGATCACCTTGTGGAACATTAGCCTGGGATTGCTACGCCGATGATGTTTCCGCCATCTCATCCAAAATCTCACACGCCTCCGCATACAACGTAGTCATGAAGTTACCACCGGTAAGTTGATTCACTACACATTGGTTGGTTGTGTTAATCCCATGATAAAAGGTTTGTTGAGTCATGTTTTTTGTCGTATCGTTGTTGGGACATTCCTTGACCATTGTTCTATACCGCTCCCAAATCTCATGTAATGGTTCATTCGGCTCTTGCTTGAATGCCAAAATCTTATTTCGAAGTGTAGCCATGTGTCCCAGAGAGAAGAACTTAGAGATAAACTTTTCCGCCAACTTATCCCAAGTACGAATGGAATGGTTCGGTAGTCGTTCCAACCAGTCTAAAGCTTTCCCCTGTAGAGAGAAGGGAAAAAGCCTTAGCCTCAATGCATCCGCAAAAACATTTGTTTGTTTTCTCCCCCAACAAGTGTCCACAAACCCTTTCAAATGTTTGTACGCATTTTGACTTGGAGAACCGGTGAAGAAACCTCGTTGCTCTAGCAAAGTGAGCATCAGATTGGTGATTTGAAAGTTTCCCGCCCTAATACGGGGAGGAACTATTGCATTTGCATATCCTTCATTGGGTAATATCCAGTGTGGAGCCGCTCGTGGTGGAGGTGGGGGTGGAGCGGGGACATTTTCATGAGGCACTCGGCCTCTTCTATTGGCTTGAGGTTCAAGAGGAACCTCATCAACTTGATCATCCTCGACGTCCACATCCCCTGAAGGTAAATTTCTGAGCTCATTGTTTGCCATTGTTGTACCTACGATTTCTCAAACAAATGAATAACACAAAAGGAAAAGAAGATATTCCTAAAACACACTCAAATATATAGCTAACACTATTTTAACTCCTTGTTCTTGCCCCATGGACAGCAGAACTTTAAACGGTAATTTTTAAATCCCATGAGTTGATACCATAGCAAGAGTTCTTCGGCTGTCCATGGGGCAGTCTGTAGCATTTGGGCTTGTTGAAGTTCATCTTCTTCAACTATGTCAGCCCATCTTTTTGGTTGAACAAACGAAATTGGTTTTGGTGAATCCACCAAATATGTCTAAGAAACTCCCTTCATGGCATAATCTGCAGGAGTTCTATATTTCGGCTGACTTGGTCCAACCTCATTTAGTGGTTGCTTGGAGGCAACTGTCTGTCTTATGACAACTCCCTGTTGGGTATCATTTTTGACAACTCCCGATCGTGGAGTGATTTGAGCAGGATACTAAGACTTGGAATGAAGTCGCAGACATAGTTGGCACAACCAAGGAATCTCTGGAGCTGTGTCTTGTCTAGAATTTGTTTTGGGAATTTATTAGCAAATTCAACAGACCTTTGTATAGGGATCGGAGTTCCTTGTTGGATATTGTGACCAAAAAATCGAATGTTTATCTGGAATAAACTATATTTAGTTTTAGATAAAACCAGGCCAATTTCTCTAATAGTATTAAAGAAAATATTTAAACATTTAAAATGTTGGTCAATGCTTGTGTAGAATACAAGAATATCATCAATGTAAGTAATAATAAATCGTAAAAGAGGATTGAAGACATCGTTCATGATTTTTTGGAATTTAAAAGGAGCATTTTTCAATTCAAAAGGCATAACTTTCCATTCACACCGTCCGAATGGGACAGTGAAAGCGGTCTTGTATTGATCTTCAGGGTCGATTTGGATATGCCAGAATCCTGATTTTAAATCGAATTTAGAAAATATGGTAGCGGCATGGACACGCTGAAGTAAATCTTTCTTATTAGGAATATGATATCTAATCCACCTACGAGCAGTATTGAGGGGTTTGTAACTGATAACGAAACGAGGTACACCTCGCTCAATTTCGGAGCTTTTGTTAACATAGAATGCCACGCAACAACAGGGAGATTTTGAAGGAGAAATAATGTTTTAGCCTATGAGATCATCAATCTCTTTCTGGCAATGAATGAAGAGCTAGTGATTCATTAGAATAGGGCGAGCTTTAGTAGAAATCATTTTTCATCAAAGTCAAGTTCATAAGGAAGGCTGACTATGTGTTTCTTCCGCTTCTGGAAAGTAGTGGGCAAATCTGCGCAGAGATCATCCTGCATCTTCATTTCTAATAATTTAATTTTAGATATGATGGAAGGAGCTTTGAGTTGCTTTTGAAACCTTTGGAAAGCAACTTCTTCTTTGAGAAACATAACATGTGCTTCTTTGTTTTTTAGGAAGTGCAAGGTTTTTTCAATAGGAGGTTTATCGTAGGGAAAGAGAATATTATTGGTAAATACTCTACATAAATACCTCAGCGGGAAGCTAGATAAGGGCTAATCCTATTGATAAAAGGAAGACCTAAAATGACAGGGTTAGTAAGATTCTTTACTAAATCGAAAGATGTAGGAATTGACCCGGTTGGATGTTGAGGAGAAGTAGTGACTTCGACAAAAGAAAGTTTGCAATTTATTTTAAGTTTTTCTCCATTGGCAGCCCTAAGCCCTTCTTTGGTTTTTTCAAAACACTTAATTGGCACGATTCCTTCTTGAATGCAGCTGAATTCAGCACCAGTGTCAAACAAAGTGATTGTATCAAGGACAAAAGACTTATTGATTATCAGAGTTATTCTGATGTGATATTTTTGGATGTTAATTCTAGAAATATAACCTATAAACGGGCCTAAGTCACCTTCTTGGACAATAGGTTCTTGGCCAATAGATATATCCTCCTTATGCTCAGGTTCATTAGAAAGTTGTCGGAGCACAAGACGATCTAATTCTTGAGATGGAAATCTATTGAGGATGTCATTGATGTTTTAGGTTTTAGCCACCTGGTGATAATTAGGAGGCTTGGAGGAAGACGGAGATGGTTTATTAAGAACTTTCTCGAGTTGATCTAAGTAATCCTTTTTGAGGTCTGAGTGATGGAGATCGCCAATAACTTCAAGAAGGGGATCTTGCTCTTTAGTAAGAACGCTAATCCCAAGAAGACTTTCCTGAGCTTCTCGATCATACTAGGTTGAAGATGATCTGGAATCTAAGTCATCATCTTGGAGTTGGTTAAAATGTTGCTCATACTCGTCTTTAGAAACCTCAGAATTGTTGTCTATAAGCAGGTGTCTTTCTATTTTATTAAGGAGAGACTCATCAAGATGAAGGTTCCTAATAGCCTTTGAAACCCTACAATATTTGGCAATGTGACCTGTTTTACCACATCTGTAGCATTTGGCCGTGGTTGAAGTTGGTGTTTTCTCAATTTTGGGTTTAGAATACTTCGGCTTCATATGGGAAGGTCTTCTTTTTCTACACTTGGACGTAGGATTGCTAGGACTAGGAAGATCCTTTTTGGGTTTGCGCATTTTGTGATGCTTTTTACCGCAAGGAGGTAGACCAAACTGTTCGCAAAATCTACCTAAGTTTTTACGAGTTTGAGCCCTATCTTTGGCTAATTGTCTCATCATTGTCTTGTTTATGGATTTTAAGAGCAACTTGCTGGATTTAGTTGGTAATTTGACCATAGGTGATCTAATCATAAGGAACAATATCATCAGAATATTGATTGTGGATTTCTTCTTTGACTAAATCCCTAAGTGATTTTGGCAAACCATCTAAGAATTTTTATTTCCAATAATGTTGATTCCCATTAGGCCGTTCATAGATCTGCATGAGGAAAGAGTCTTTATACCACCTAAAGTTTGAAAGAGTTTAGCACTTAAGATTGTTAAGTACTTCGGCAGTTTTTTCCCTAAAAATTCCTGAACAACCTATGAAGGTTCTGATAAATATATATCAGGGTATTGGTAGAGTCAGGAATAGTATCCTCGTCTCTATGAATCGGTTGGCCTGTTTCATAAACCATGACAGACTGGAAGATATGTTGCATCTCAGCTTCATTGAGGTGGGTATCACACCATTCTTTCAGTTGTCCCGTAAATCCAGCTACAAGGACATGGTAGTACCCTGTTCACAACAATTATGAGAAGTTTTGTAAGCAGTGGCAACCATGGTCATCTTCTGCACCTTTTCGAGAATATTATACTCAAAACAACCATCTATGTTCCATTCATAAATGTTTTTTGCATTTTAATTATTCCGCATGAGATTGGGCTTCTCTTCCAAAACTACATCTGGATTGGTAGCCCTAGGATAGTATAGTTTTTGAGGTTTCCTCCAGTTGGAAGACTCAGCACAAATAGGTGTGATATCTAGAGGAGGTTTTTCTTCTATAGATACCGATTGTTCAGATTCTTGGTCTGAATCTATCTTACCAAGGACTCCTATTGGTTTAGAAGTTGCAGTAGGAGTTTGACGGGTCGAAGAAGCTTCATCATTTTCTTCATGATTAGTCTTCAGATGGGGATTTTTGACTGGGTTCTTCTGTCTTTAATTGTCAGAACAGTTTTCCATTTGCTGGATATATTATTTTTTGCTGTTGGATCCTGCTAGTTGTGTAGAAGCAACAGAGTTTTGCTGTAAAAGTTGAGAATGAGAGACATCTGTGGGTGACAGATATTTTGGGTTTTCAAAGAAACATTTTTCAATTGTTGGTAAATAAGCTTCAGAAACACATTTCCAAGCCTTATACCACTTGCAGTGACCTTGAAGGGCTAACCATGCTAACCCTTTTTGACCTTCTGTCTTGTGAAATGAGAATTTTTGCGTATAGATCCATAGGTTATGGAATCAATTGAAAAATTGGAGAAGCATTGGGATATGCTGGTCATGATAAAATTTGGTACAAAAGTAATCATATCCTTCATTTACCGGAGAAGGAAAAATATCTTTCGTGTGACCACAGATTGGCCACCATTGATGTAAAAACCACTGAGGGAACTCGGATATTAACTGTCTTCCCCAAAGGATAAAAAATGAATGTTTTCCAAGCGGATTTTGGAATGTGAATGCATTCATCCAGGCGTCTCGGTAGTCATAATAATTGAAAACTTAAGGTTCAAACGGCTGAGAAAGCTTTCTGAGTTTAGTAGGGTGTGTGCTCCATTCTTTTGGTAATCCATCTCATTCTTAAAATAGTTTGGCTCCTCGAGAAAGGACCTTTCAGATGAATTGGCTGTGGCACTAGCGAAGAAAGTGCCTGTTTGGATATTGAAGGTATCGTGCATTGTGTGATGGGGTGTTTTGCCGCCACTACATTGGTTGTGGTGCTTCTGGTAACCACAGTGGTTTTGAGGGGAGATATGAGCCTTCTAGCCGCCACATCCATTAATTGGTTCAATTGCTGTTGTGCTTGTTCGGGATTTGTCAAGGGAAATGCATATTTAAATCCCATGAGTTGATACCATCGCAGGAGTTCTTCTGCTGTCCATGGGGCAGTCTGTAGCATTTGAGCTTGTTAAAGTTCATCTTCTTTAACTATGTCTACCCATCTTTTTGGTTGGGCAAACGAAATTGGTTTTGGTGAATCCACCAAATATGTTTGAGGAACTCCCTTCATGGCATAATCTGCTGGAGTTCTATATTTCGGCTGGCTTGGTCCAACCTCATTTAATGGTTGCTTGGAGGCAACTGTCTGTCTTGTGACAACTCCCGGTTGGGTATCATTATTGATTTTTGACTGTTTTGAAACAGCCAATGTTGAATCTTCTGATGGAGTCGGAATCGTTGGTATGGGAGGATCAGCTTTCTTCTGCCTAACCATTATTTGCCCTGCAGGAATTCTTTGGTAAGGAAGTCTGGTATAGAATTTGAGCTTCCTTTGATATATTCTATATCAAAATTAAAAATTTATAAAAATAGCTTGCCATCTAGCAAAAATATGTTTTGAGGCAAGGTTTTGTACATCTTTCTGTAACATAGATTTAGATGCTTTGAAATCAATGGGTAGTAAAAAATTTTGATTTAACAAATCAGCTTGGAATTTAGAGATACACATCCTTTTTTATAGTAGGATAATTTTGTTGAGCATTGTTCAAATGTTTGGAGGTAAGAGCACTGATATGTTCTTTATTATTTTTCTTTTGTTTTAAAATTTCTCCATATTCTAAATCTGAAGCATCTGTTTCTACTATTTTGTAGGCAGAAGGACCAGGAAGGGTCAAGAAAGAAAGGTGTTTGACTTTCGATTTTATTTCCTTGACTACGTTGGTATGATTGTTAGTCCAAGGTGGTGGAGGATTTTTCAGCCGATCGTGGAGCGATTTTAGCAGAATACTAAGACCTAGAACGAAGCCGCAGACATAGTTGACACAACCAAGGAATCTCTAGAGCTGTGTCTTGTCTAAAATTTGATCCGGGAATTTATCAACAAATTTAACAGACCTTTGTATAGGGATCATAGTTCCTTGTTGGATATTGTGACCAAGAAATCGAATGTTTATCTGGAATAACTATATTAAGTTTTGGATAGAACCAGGCCATTTTCTCTAATTGTATTAAAAAAAATATTTAAATGTTTAAAATGTTGGTCAATGCTTGTGTAGAATACAAGAATATCGTCAATGTAAGTAATAATAAATCGTGAAAGAGGGTTGAAGACATCATTCATGATTTTTTGGAATTTAGAAGGAACATTTTTCAATCCGAAAGGCATAACATTCCATTTGTACTGTCCGAATGGGACAGTGAAAGTGGTCTTGTATCGATCTTTAGGGTCGATTTGGATATGCCAGAATCCTGCTTTTAAAACGAATTTGAAAAAAATGGTAGCGGCGTGGACACGCTGAAGTAAATCTTTCTTATTTGGAATAGGATATCTAATCCACCTAAGAGCAGTATTGAGGGGTTTGTAACTGATAAGCAAACGAGGTACACCTCACTCAATTACGGAGTTCTTGTTAACATAGAATGCTGCACAACTCCAGGGAGATTTTGAAGGAGAAATAATTTTTTTCCTATGAGATCATCAATCTCTTTCTGGCAATGAATGATGAGCTCGTGATTCATTTAAATAGGGCGAGTTTTAGTAGGAGTCAAGTTCATAAGGAATGCTGACTATGTGTTTCTTCTACTCTCAGAAAGTAGTGAGCAAAATATGCGCGAAGATCATCCTGCATATTCACTTCTAAAATTTTAATTTTAGATATGATGGAAGGATCTTTGAATTGCTTTTGAAGCCTTTGGAAAGCAACTTCTTCTTTGTGAAACATAACTTGTGTTTCCTTATTTTTTAGGAAGTGCAAAGTTTTTGAATGGAGGTTTATCGTAGGGAAAGAGAATATTATTGGTAAAATAGTCTACATGAATACCTTGGTGGGAAGCAAGATAAGGGCTAATCCTATTGATGAAAGGAAGACCTAAAATGATAGGGTTAGTAATATTTTTTACTAAAACGAATGATGTAGGAATCGCCAAGGTTGGATGTTGAGGACAAGTAGTATCTTCAACAGAAGAAAGTTTGTAATTTATTTTAAGTTTTTCTCCATTGGCATCCCTAAGGCCTTCTTTGGTTTTTTCGAAAAACTTAGTTGGCACGAGTCCTTCTTTAATGCAGTTGAGTTCAACACCAGTGTCAAACAAAGCGATTGTATCAAGGACAAAAGACTTATTGATTATCAGAGTTATTCTGTTTTTATATATTTGGATGTTAATTATAGAAAGATAACCTATAAAGGGGCCTATGTTTCCTTCTTGGACAATAGGTTCTAAGGCAATAGATATATCCTCCTTATGCTCAGGTTCATTAGAAAGTTGTCGGAGCACAAGAGATCTAACTCTTGACCTGCTCTGATTTTTCTAATTTCCTCTTTAAGATTAGTTATTTCAGATTGAAGATCCTCAACAGTTATGGTTGTTACCTTTGATTTATGAGATGGAAATCTCTTCAGGATATTAGTGATGTTGTAGGTGTTAGCCACCTAAGGATAATTAGGAATCTTGGAGAAAGATGGAGATGTTTTATCTAGAACTTTCTTGAGTTGGTCTAGGTAATCATTTTTGAGGTATGAGTCTTGGAGATTGCCAATAACTTCAAGAAGGAGATCTTGCTCTTTACTAAGAACACTAATCTCAGGAAAACTTTCCTGAGCTTCTCGATCAGACTGGGTTGAAGATGATGAGGAATCTAAGTCATCATCTTGGAGTTGGTTAAATTGCTGCTCATACTCATCTTCAAAAACCTCAGAATCACTTTCTATATGCAAGAGTCCTTCTATTTTATTAAGGAGAGACTCATCAAGATGAAGGTTCCTAATCGCCTTTGAAACCCTACAATATTTGGCAACGTGACTTGTTTTACCACATCTATAACATTTAGCCGTGGTTGAAGTTGGTGTATTCTCACCTTTGGGTTTAGAATATTTCGGCTTCGTATGGGAAGGTCTTCTTTTACTGTACTTGGACGTAGGATTGCTAGGACTAGAAACTTCCTTTTTTGGTTTGCGCCTTTTGTGAGGCTTTTTACCACAAGGAGGTAGACAAAACTATTCGCAAAAACTACCTAAGTCATTACGAGTTTGAGCCCTATCTTTGGCTTATTGTCTCAGCATTTTGTCTTGTTTGCAGATTTTGAGAGCAATTTGCTGGATTTGGTTGGTAATTTGACCATAGGTGATCTGATCATTAGGAACAATACCACCGGAATATTGATTTTGGAATTCTTTTCTGACTAAATCCCTAAGTGATTTTGGCAAACCATCTAAGAATTTTTCTTTCCAATAATGTTGGTTCCCATCAGGCTGTTCATAGATCTGCATGAGGAATGAGGAATGAGTCTTTATACCATCTAAAGTCTGAAAGAGTTTTGCACTTAAGATTGTTAAGTACTTCGGCAATTTTTCCCTAATAATTCCTGGACAACCTATGAAGGTTATGATAATAGTATATATTAGGGTATTGGTAGAGTCGGGAATAGTATCCCCGTCACTAAGAATCGGTTGGCTTGTTTTATCAACCTTAATAGACTGGACGATTTGTTGCATCTCATCTTCACTGATGTGGGTATCCCACCATCCTTTGAGTTGCCCCGTAATCCAGCTACAAGGACATGGTAGTACCCTGGTCAGAACAATTATGAGAAGTTTCGTAAGCAGTGGCAACCATGGTCATCTGCTGCAACTTCTCGAGAATATTATACTCAGAACAAACATCTATGTTCCATTCATAAATGTTGTCTGCATTGTAATTGTTCTGCATGACATTGGGCTTCTCCTCCAAAACTACGTTTGGATTGGTAGCCCTAGTATAGTATAGTTTTTGAGGTTTCCTCCAGTTGGAAGACTCAACATGAATAGGTGCGATATCTTGAGGAGGATTTTCTTCTATAGATACCGATTGTTCAGATTCTTGGTCTAAATCTGTCTTACCAAGGACTCCTATGAGTTTAGAAGTTGCAGTAGGAGTTTTACGGGTCGAAGAAACTTCAGTAACTTAGCGGACTGGCGTATCTTGGACCACTACAATTTTGTAAATTTCTAGGATTCTTCGCTAAAGCTCAGAAAGCTGAGGGGAGTATTTAGAATAATGCATATGTAGCTCCCTAGAATGCGTTCTAGGGATCTCGTAAGGTTTGAAAAGAGGAACAGAAGAGGTGGAAGGTCCTTTTGTGGACTTCTTCATTGTAGTCAAAGAAGGATTGGCAATTAAATATTCACCAATAGTTTGTAAATATTTATTCGTATAATTATTTTGTTCAAAAATATGTTTCATATCTTTGCCAGTAATTGGTTCGTTATCAGCTCTTTTAATAAAAAGAGTAGCTGTAAGAGAGGTATTGGCAAAAGTTGTAGAAAATCCTTGTGACGGAGAAAGTTCAAAAATAACTTCTTCACTGGTATTAGTTTTCCAAACTTTTGAAACGTTAATAGATTTTGAAAAAGGGAAATCTATTTCTATATAATCAGCATAGATTTCGAACCATTTAAAGAAATTGATATGTGTTTTAACAGCATTTAAAAAATCATAAAATTTTGATTGAATTTCGTTTCTTTTCTCTCTTTTGTATTTTTCCAAAAACCAAGTCCTTTTGAAAAGATTATCAGAAGAATAAAAAAAAATTTTGGAGAGTCTTTTAGTCAATTTCCAAATCCACTTCTAAGACTACAATATTATCATCACCAAGTTCAGCGCCTAAGGACGTATAGATAGGAGAATTGGGGTGATCTTAGCTAGTTTCAGTAGAAGGAGCATTTTCTACCTTATATCTTGTCTGAGGGATCGTAGCATCTGCAACAGTTTCTACTCTCGTGGAATAAGAGGAGATCAAATGTCTAGCGGACTAGACAAACGGACTTTCAGATGGAATAGAGGTATTAACTCTTTGACTAAGTGACCTTTGGAAGGAAATTAATACAGATCTGGTGGGAAATTGTTGGAGAAACTGGGGTATTCTCAGGTTTTGAGCCGGAGTAGCATCTTGCAAATGCCAATTCTGAGGTAAAGAGATCTAATGCCAGGATTCTGGTCTAGGAACAGATAGATGAGATCTTTGTAGATCTGTTTGGAAGAGAACAATTCCACCCTTGTGCATTGTTCTCATGGCTCCAGTATTAAAGGCTGAATTCATAGCCTTATATTGGATTCTATAGATGATAGCTACTGGGAGAGATCCAATTTTGGTTCTGTAATTAGACGTTTTGACATTAAGTGCCAAGGTATCAATAATGTTCCTACCTCGTAGAGAGACTGTAAAATTAGGAAAGCATTGGAAATAAATTGGTCTGTTACAAAGACTGGTTTCTACCATTCAAGTAGAGAATCATTAAAGTCTAGGAACCTAGAGTCTCTGAGATAGAGAAGAAGAGATGTGGCAAGTCCTTCTCTGGTGAGTGGTTTAGCAACAAGTTATACTAAACCAAAATGAAGATAATTGTATTTCAATCTATATTTTTCTATAGACTTGATATTGAGAAGTATGATCTCCTCATGATCCGATTCAAGAGGAATAGTCTGTTCGGTGGTAGACATGTGATAATCACTTGTTAGGTTGTTCCATCTAGACTTGTAAATTGTAGACTGGGGATGTTTGGGTATTTTCCAGTCATCAATTGTTTCCTGCAAGTCAGAGAAACTAATCTCTTCTTTGAGCTTGAAATTGGAGGTGGAAGATGAGGAAGAGGACGAAGAGGATCAAGAATATTTCTAAGGGGATTGGCAAAAGAAAGACATTTAAATAAGATTTTTTAAAACTTCCTGTCATTGGCTCAAGAGACCAAGGGTTTCATAAGAAAAATATTCAAATTTTTAGCTAACTTTGTGTAGAAATACCAGATCTAAGAATTAAGTTCTTTTAGATCTATAGATCTTTAAGAAAAATACTCTAGAAGCTTAGTATCGTCTTGAAGAGTTCAGATCTAGGAGCTAGATTCATAGAAATACCTGTTCTTTCATACAAAGAAAGTAAATATGGAAATTGTTTTAAGAATCTCTACTTTTGGATGACCCAAAGATTACAAGTAACCATCTGCAGGCCTACTAGGTACATTTACAGGCATTCCATCACCATAATCCCTAGGAACACTACCTGCAATGCAAATCCGAAGATCACAGTACCATCTTGCAAGAGTTCTTCTTATTACAAAAATATATTTAACAAATTTATGTGTAAGAACCAGTAGATATATAAATCTATCAACAGATCAAGTAATTCAACACCATACTATGATAAAATCCAAAGTAGAATTCTTTAAGACTTATAAATCTAGAGTTATTTTGTCAGATCTCGAAGTACCACACCATAGCAAGTTAAAAACAAGAATCACCATCCTTACTTCCCCCTGGATCTGATACCAAGGGGCCGGAAGCTTGTTCCCGGAGGTTAGAAGGGGAACAGGGGGTAATGAGGAAGTAAGAACAAGAAGTTTAAACGATAATTAAAAACAGTTCAGGCGGCAGAGCCGACCATATGTATATAAATCAAAGACAAAAAATTAAAAACATAAAGTATAATTCAGAAGATTAAAACATAAAATCAGGTGGCAGAGCCTTCCTGAAGTTTATAAAATAAGTAGTAAATATTACGGAGGAAGTGTTCTAACCAGGTAGAGAGTCTTCTAGAAAAAGAGAGAGATATTGAGAGAGAGGTATATTTTCGAATGCCCTCTCTTACAAATAGGGGGGTCTATTTATAGAAAAATAGAAGGACTGTTACAGTGAAAGTGTACAGTAAAAAAGCTACAGTGAAAGTAAAGCTACAGAGAAAGTAAATACTAACTTTGCTATAGTGACTTCCGAACATTTTATGCTGTCGTGATGTCAGCAATTTCTCCTGTCTTATGGTACAGTGATATCATAATCAGGTTCTTCTTCTTCTTCATCATTTTCTTCATCTGATTGGTCTTCAGATGGGGATTTTTGGCTGGATTCTTCAGTCTTTAATTGTAGGAGCAGTTTTTCCATTTGCTGGATATATTCTTTTTTGCTGCTGGATCCTGCTAGTTGTGTAGAAGCAAGAGAGTTTTGTTGTAAAAATTGAGAATGAGAGATATTTGTGGGTGACAGATATTTTGGGTTTTCAAAGAATCATTTTTTCAATTGTTGCTACATAAGCTTCCGAAGAACATTTCCAAGCCTTATACCACTTGCAGTGACCTTGAAGGGCTAACTATGATAACCCTTTTTGACCCTCTGTCTTGTGAAATGAGAATTTTTGCGTATAGATCTATAGAATATGGAATCGATGGGAAAATTGGAGAAGCATTGGGATATGCTGGTCATTATGAAATTTGGTACAAAAGTAATCATATCCTTCTTTTACCGGAGAAGGAAAAATATCTTTCGTGTGACCACAGATTGGCCACCATTGATGAAAACCACTGAGGGAACTCGGATATTAACTATCTTCCCCAAAGGATAAAAAATGAATGTTTTCCAAGGGGATTTTGGAATGTGAATGCATTCATCCAGGCGTCTCGGTAGTCATAATCGTCGAAAACTTAATGTTCAAACGGCTGAGAAAGCTTTCTGAGTTTAGTAGGGTGTGGGCTCCATTCTTTTGGTAAGCCATCTCATTTTTAAAATAGTTTGGCTCCTCGAAAAAAGGACCTTTCAGAGGAATTGGTTGTGGCACTAGCGAAGAAAGTGCCTGTTTGGATATCGAAGGTATCGTACATTGTGTGATGGGGTATTTTTCTGCCACTACTTTAGTTGTGGTGCTTTGGGTAACCACAGTGGTTTTGAGGGGCGATATGAGCCTTCTAGCCACCACATCCATTAATTGGTTCAATTGTTATTGTGCTTGTTCAGGATTTGTCATGGGAAATGCATATTTAAATCCCATGAGTTGATACCATCGCAAGAGTTCTTATGCTGTCCATGGGGCAGTCTGTAGCATTTGAGCTTGTTGAAGTTCATGTTCTTCAACTATGTCTGCTCATCTTTTTGGTTGAGCAAACGAAATTGGTTTTGGTGAATCCACCAAATATGTTTGAGGAACTCCCTTCATAGCATAATCTGTTGGAGTTCTATATTTCAGCTAGCTTGGCCCAACCTCATTTAATGGTTGCTTGGAGGCAACTGTCTGTCTTGTGACAAATCCCTAGTGGGTATCATTATTGATTTTTGACTGTTTTGAAACAGCCAATGCTGAATCTTCTGATGGAGTCGGAAAGGTTCGCATGGGAGGATCAGCTTTCTTCTTCCTAACCATTATCTGCCCTGCAGAAGTTCTCTGGTAAGGAAGTCTGGTATAGAATTTGTGCTTCCTTTGATATATTCTATATCAAAATTAAAAATTTATAAAATAGTTTGCCATCTAGAAAAAATATGTTTTGAGGTAAGGTTTTGTACATCTTTCTGTAAAACAGATTCAGATGCTTTGAAATCAATGCGTAGTAAAAAATTTTGATTTAACAAATCAGCTTGGAATTTAGAGATACGCAAGAGAATCGCAAAAATTTCCTTTTTGATAGTAGGATAATTTTGTTGAGCATTGTTCTAATGTTTGGAGGTAAAAGCAATGATATTTTCTTTATTATTTTTCTTTTATTTTAAAATTCCTCCATATCTTAAATCTGAAGCATCTGTTTCTGCTATTTTGTAGGCAGAAGGATCAGGAAGGGGCAAGAAAGGAAGGTGTTTGACTTTCGATTTTATTTCCTTGACTACGTTGGTATGGTAGTTATTTCAAGGTGGTGGAGGCTTTTTCAGCCGATCATGGAGCGGTTTTATCATAATACTAAGACCTGGAATGAAGCCGCAGACATAGTTGACACAACCAAGGAATCTCTAGAGCTGTATCTTGTCTAGAATTTGATCTGGGAATTTATCAGCAAATTTAACAGACCTTTGTATAGGGATCATAATTCCTTGTTGGATATTGTGACCAAGAAATCGAATGTTTTTATCTAGAATAACTATATTTAGTTTTGGATAGAATCAGGCCATTTTCTCTAATTGTATTAAAGAAAATATTTAGATGTTTAAAATGATGGTCAATGCTTGTGGAGAATACAAGAATATCGTCAATGTAAGTAATAATAAATAGTGAAAGAGGAATGAAGACATCGGTCATATTTTTTGGAATTCAGAAGGAGCATTTTTCAATCCAAAAGGCATAACATTCCATTCATACTGCCCAAAAGGGACAGTGAAAGCGATCTTGTATCAATCTTTAGGGTCGATTTGGATCTGCCAGAATCCTGATTTTTAAATCGAATTTGGAAAATATGGTAGCGGCATGGACACGTTGAAGTAAATGTTTCTTATTAGGAATAGGATATCTAATCCACCTAAGAGTAGTATTAAGGGGTTTTTAACTGATAACCAAACAAGGTACACCTCGCTCAATTTCGGAGCTTTTGTTAACATAGAATCCTGCACAACTCCAGGGAGATTTTGAAGGAGAAATAATGGTTTTGCCTATGAGATCATCAATCTCTTTCTGGTAATGAATGATGAGCTCGTGATTCATTTGAATAGGGCGAGCTTTAGTAGGAATTATTTTTTGCATCAAAGTCAGGTTCATAGGGAAGGCTGACTATGTGTTTCTTCCGCTTCCAGAAAGCAGTGGAAAAATCTGCACAGAGATCATCCTGCATCTTCATTTCTAATGTTTTAATTTTAGATATGATTGAAGGATCTTTGAGTTGCTTTTGAAGCCTTTTGAAAGCAACTTCTTCTTTGAGAAACATAACTTGTGCTTCCTTATTTTTTAGGAAGTGCAAAGTTTTTGAATAGGAGTTTTATAGTAGGGAAAGAGAATATTATTGGTAAAATACTCTACATGAATACCATGGTGGGAAGCAAGATAAGCGCTAATCCTATTGATGAAAGGAAGACCTAAAATGACAGGGTTAGTAAGATTTTTTACTAAAACGAATGATGTAGAAATCGACCAGGTTGGATGTTGAGGAGAAGTAATGACTTCGAAAGAAGAAAGTTTGTAATTTATTTTAAGTTTTTCTCCATTGGCAGCCCTAAGGCCTTCTTTGGTTTTTTAGAAAAACTTAGCTGGCACGAGTCCTTCTTGAATGCAGCTGAGTGCAGCACCAATGTCAAACAAAGTGATTGTATCAAAGACAAAAGACTTACTAATTATCAGAGTTATTCTGTTGTGATATTTTTGGATGTTAATTGTAGAAAGATAACCTATAAACGTGCCTATGTCACTTTCTTGGACAATAGGTTCTAGGGCAACAGATATATCCTCCTTATGCTCAGGTTCATTAGAAATTTGTCGGAGCACAAGACAATCTAATTCTTGACCTGGTCTGATTTCTCTTATTTCCTCTTTAAATCAAGCTCTTTCAGATTGAAGATCCTCAATAGTTACGGTTGTTGCCTTGGATTTTTGAGATTGAAATCTCTTGAGGATGTTAGTGATGTTGTAGGTGTTAGCCACCTAGGGATAATTAGGAAGCTTGGAGAAAGGCGGAGATGGTTTATCTAGAACTTTCTTGAGTTGATCTAGGTAATCCTTTTTTAGATCTGAGTCTTGGAGATTGCCAATAACTTAAAGAAGGAGATCTTGCTCTTTAGTAAGAACTAATCCCAGGAAGACTTTCCTAAGCTTCTCGATCAGACTAGGTTGAAGATGATGAGGAATCTAAGTCATCATCTTGGAGTTGGGTAAATTGCTGCTCATACTTGTCTTCAGAAACCTTAGAATCACTGTCTATAAGCAATAGTCCTTCTATTTTATTAAGGAGAGACTCATCAAGATAAAGGTTCCTAATCTCCTTTAAAACCCTACAATATTTGGCAATGTGACCTGTTTTACCATATTTGTAGCATTTGGCCGTGGTTGAAGTTGGTGTATTCTCAACTTTGGGTTTAGAATACTTAGCTTCATATGGGAAGGTCTTCTTTTCCTATTCTTGGACGTAGGATTGCTAGGACTAGGAAGTTCCTTTTGGGGTTTGCGCCTTTTGTGAGGCTTTTTACCGCAAGGAGGTAGACCAAACTATTCGCAAAAACTACCTAAGTCTTTACAAGTTTGAGCCCTATCTTTGGCTAATTGTCTCAGAATTTTGTCTTGTTTACAGATTTTGAGAGCAACTCACTGGATTTGGCTTGTAATTTGACCATAGGTGATCTGATCATAAGGAATAATACCACTGGAATAGTGATTTTTGAACTTTTCTTTGACTAAATCCCTAAGTGATTTTAGCAAACCATCTAAGAATTTTTCTTTCCAATAATGTTGGTTCCGATTAGACCGTTCATAGATCCGTATGAGGAAAGAGTCTTTATACCACCTAAAGTTTGAAAGAGTTTTGCACTTAAAATTGTTAAGTACTTCGGCAGTTATTTCCCTAAAAATTCCTGGACAACCTATGAAGGTTATGATAATAGTATATATCAGGGTATTGGTAGAGTTGTCAATAGTATCGCCGTCACTAAGAATCGGCTGGCCTGTTTCATCAACCTTGACAGAATGGAAGATTATTGCTTCTCATCTTCACTGAGGTGGGTATCCCACCATCCTTCGAGTTGCCCCGTAAATCCAGCTACAAGGACATGGGTAGTACCCTTGTCAGAACAATTATAAGAAGTTTTGTAAGCAGTGGCAACCATGATCATCTGCTGCAACGTTTCGAGAATATTATACTCATAACAACCATCTACGTTCCATTCATAAATGTTGTTTGCATTGTAATTTTTCTGCATGACATTGGGCTTCTCTTCCAAAATTAAGTCTGGATGGGTAGCCCTAGGATAGTAGAGTTTTTGAGGTTTCCTCTAGTTGGAAGACTTAGCACGAATAGGTGTGATATCTAGAGGAGGATTTTCTTCTATAGATATCGATTGTTTAGATTCTTGGTCTGAATCTGTCTTACCAAGGACTCCTATGAGTTTAAAAGTTGCAGTAGGAGTTTGACGGGCCGAAGAAGCTTCAGTAACTTGGCGGACTAGCGTATCTTGGACCACTAAAGTTTTCTCAATTTCTAGGATTCTTCGCTGAATCTCAGAAAGTTGAGGAGAGTCTTTGGAATAATGTATACGTAGCTCCCTAGAATGAGTTTTAGGGATCTTGTAAGATTTGAAAAGAGGAAAAGAAGAGGTGGAAGGTCCTTCTATGGATTTCTTCATTGTAGTCAAAGAAGGATTGGCAATTAAATATTCTCTAATAGTTTGTAAATAATTATTCGTGTAATTATTTTATTCAAAAATATATTTCATATATTTGCCAGTAATTGGTTCGTTATCAGCTCTTTTCTTAAAAGGAGTAGCTGTAACAGAGATATTAGCAAAAGTTATATAAAATCCTTGTGACGGAGGAAGTTCGGTTTTCACCATTCCAAGCAGAGAATCATTGAAGTCTAGGAACCTAGAGTCCCTGAGACAGAGAAGAAGAGATGTGTCAAGTCCTTCACTGGTGAGTGGTTTAGCGGCAATTTGAACTAAACCAAAATGGAGATAATTGTATTTCTGTCTATATATTTCTATAGACTTGATATTAAGAAGTTTGATCTCCTCACGATCCGATTCAAGAGGAATAGTCAGTTCGATGGTTGACATATGATAATCATTTGTCAGGTTGTTCCATCTTGAAGACTTGTAAATTGTAGACTGGGGATGTTTGGGAATTTTCTAATCGTCAATTGTTTGCTGCAAGTCAGAGAAACTAATCTCTTCTTTGAGCTTGAAATTGGAGGTAGAAGAGGATGAAGAGGATCTAGAAGATTTCAAAGGGGAGTGGCAAAAGAAAGACATTTTAATAAGAATTTTATAAAACTTCCTGTCCTTGGCTCAAGAGACCAAGGGTTTCATAAGGAAAATATTCAAGTTTTTAGCTAACTTTGTGTAGAAATACCAGATCTAGGAGTTAAGTTCTTTTAGATCTATAGATTTTTAAGAAAAAAAGACTCTTTGAAATTATACTATAGAAACCCTTGGTCTTCTTGAAGTTTCTATTATGTGCATCCTTACACCATAGATGCACATATATTTCTACAAACTTCCGCCCCCTTGGTATCTATAGATACAAAAAGACTCTCCAAAAAGAATTTTATTCTCCCGATAATCTTTTCAAAAGAACTTGGTTTTTGAAAAAATACAAAGGAGAGAAAAGAAAAGAAATTCAATCAAAATTTTATGATTCTTTAAATGCTGTTAAAAGATAGATCAATTTCTTTGAATAGTTCGAAATATATGCTAATTATATGGAAATAGATTTCCCTTTTTCAAAATCTATTAACATTTCAAAAGTTTGAAAAACTGATACCAGTGAAGAAGTTATTTTCGAACTTCCTCCGTCACAAGAAGTTTCTACAACTTTTGCCAATACCTCTATTACAGCTACTCCTTTTAAGAAAAGAGCTGATAACGAACCAATTACTGGCAAAGATATGAAACATGTTTTTGAACAAAATAATTACACGAATAAATGTTTACAAACTATTGGAGAATATTAAGTGTCAATCCTTCATTGACTACAATGAAGAAATCCACAGAAGGACCTTCCACCTCTTCTGTTCTTCTTTTCAAACCTTAAGAGATCCCTAGAACTCTCATTCTAGGGAGCTACATATGCATTATTCTAAATATTATGCATTATAATATATATTGTAGAGTTTTTTTAGAAATCTTTATTTTTTCCTTATGGTAACTGCCCACTGGTACTGTATAAAAGAGTCGTGAAAGAAAGGTCATTGTTGGGAATCTATGTTTTCTCGTACGCATTCTTAGGAGAGGGAAGTTCTGTTTTTGGAGGAGAGGAGGGGGAGCAAGTGCATAAATAGTCATTTTCAGGGATGCTATTTAGAAATTAGCCAGTATTTATTTTATTCTGTAATTTTAAACTTAAAATCTTAATTTTAGAGCAATTCGGGACATTTTTGTCCTGAAAAATTAAACTGAAAAACTAAAATTCTGGACGCACTGGCTAATTCCTATATAGTAGCCCTTTAGAGTGGCTACCTGGTATCATTAAGGTCCATTATGCTACAAATATGTAATAGTTTGATTATCATTGCTTAGTTATGAAACTTTAATGTCTTTGGGACTAACTCAACCTCAAAAGTTAACTCATGCGATACTGATTAATGTTCAAAATCATATAAAGAGTCCAAATGCACCATGCATCAACAACCAATGTGGGAGAATAAACACGTCTCGATACCATTATGTCATATATGTATCATTTTATGCAAAATAGAATGTGGTATATGAATATTTGTAATAGAAATATATGGATAAAAATATTTAAAAATAAAAATGTTTTTAAATTAGGCAATCTCTAAAATCTCGTATTATTATTTACCACATAACAATTCCTGTATTATTAATTGCTGTATTATTAACTACCGCATAAATAATCTTCGTATCATTATTCATCCTGCATAAATAGTTCCTGCACTATAATTCTTGCATGAGTAGACCATAGACCAAACAAACTCTTCATATATTATAATCCTCGAATAACTATTAAATGAACCAAACAAAGTAACCATAAATTGAAGAGGAGGACCGATGGACCTGGCCCCTTGCCAGCTCCCTGAAAGCTCTCATCCCTGTATCTCATGGAGTTAATTGGAAAGTGGACATTGAGAAGTGCAAACAAAAGAGACAACTAAAACCCTAGACTTGTCGTAAAAATTTGTCTGTTGAAAGCAATTTGTGAGTCGTTTACTAGTTTGAAACCTTGTCTCAATATGTTTTGTTAATTTGCATTTTACTAGTTTGCTTGTGTCTCATTTTGTTTTAATAGAACTCATTTAAGATTGAATAAACTACTAGTAGAACATATGTGGTTCCATTAGTTATCATTTGTTGCTAAACAATTGGTAAACCTGAATCTGATACAATACGCATAATAAAACCATTTCGAGATCCTAATTATACCACTTCAATATATATGATGCTTTGGTACACCGATTTACCTATAATATCTGTCATAATCCAAAGCCCATTATACATGTTATCTGCTTTTATTCAATAGCAATCTCACATTTATCTCTGGGATTACCACCTGATTGAGCTAAATTTAAGCGAACATACTACATGAACTCGTATTCGATGATCTTATATAGTGCTTCACTTTCCTTTCCCTTTTGCGATGTGAAGTGCTTAAGATATTATATGCACTAATTATTCTTCATAAGCTTATTAACCAAAATGCATGTGAATATACTATCATAAATTTATGTGTAAAATTTTTTTAGAATTGTAATATATATATATATATATAATATATATATATATATATATATATATATATTAACGCACGGAGTTTAAATTCTGAATTTTCTCCGCTTCTAATTAACTAGAACGATAATGAGCATATTACCTAACAAGACACTGTCGTCTAGATGGACAACAACAAAAGTACGGGGAAACATGTCTAATAATCAGATTACAATGCAAGGTATGCTCGCAACTGATCACTAATTACTGCAAATGGTCAGGCAATTGAAATGATTCATAATTAGACAGCAGCCAAGTAAGGAAGCATTTGTCATTAAACGACAAATTAATTAATTCAAAATCCAAACGAAACACGTCTAATAAAAAAAAGGCTAAACATCTTATCCTTTATTGTCTTGTCAACATCTCATAACTCTTAGTGATGGGCGAAATATTAATAGTCATATATCACTTTCAATATTCTTGACATGGAACATAAGTACTCGTATTTGTAAAAAAAAATAAATAATAATAATAATAATAATAACAAAATAAATAAATAAATAAATAAAAGCTGCCACAATTTCAACAAATATAATTCTAAACCAAAGCAACTTCAAATGTAAAACGTATTGGGTAATACGAACCTAAGTAAAATTTTACAAGTGGGGTCTGGGAGGATAGTGTGTAAGCAGACCTTACTTCGAAAGACTGTTTTCGATAGACCCTCGGCTCAAAGAAAGCATAATCCCAGCAATCATGAAAAGGAAAAATGGTAGTAGATAAGCTAAGAAGCAGTAACAACAACAAAAAATAAGATAACCGATGCAAAAAACTAACAGGTAGTAATAGAAAACTAATAACTAAAGTTGAACCATTAAATTTAATCTTGCAATGGCGTTGTATGTATATTTGTGAATTCATTTTGGGGTGGGGGGGGG
>MCJB01001126.1:37228-80015 GCA_002018475.1 Nicotiana obtusifolia | reverse complement strand
GGGGGGGGTTCCTTCTGGAAAAGGAATAATTTCATTTTGCTAGCTTCCACTACCATAAAAATTTTCAGAAGAATCCAATCATAAGAGAGCTTAAACAAGAAATAATGTTGGTTGTCCTGACAAATGTTGCAGCTATCGATTTTATGGCCCCGGCCCATTTGAAAATTAAGGTTAACATCAATGAAGACAATGCACCTAGCAGCTATCCTAAGGGAAGTAGAAACTACTAAGAAAAACACAGACAACAACGTCTGAATCATTCATCTTTGGAAGAAAATAATAAGTGTGCGTAAGTTTTATGATTTGTGGTCCTAGGATTTAATGTTATTTGTTGCCTTGTCGTTTCACAAACATGTAATGCCATGTGAATCAAGCAAGAACCGTGTCACTAATTATTGCAATATCTTTCCAATTATACGTATTATTATTGTTATCAAACTTTTACTATTTTTACCGGACAGGGGTAAGGTTTGCGTACACACTACCCTTTTTAGACCCCACTTATAGGATTAAACTGGATTTTTTATTATTGTTGTTGTTGTATTGTTATCAAAATTCTCCATATAATTTATTTTCTTAATTGTAATTTAAGTGGTTCTCCAATTCGAAAATATAAAGGACTTATGGAGGAGAATTTACATATATGAAATGGACTTATAAATTAATCTTGTCGGCAACAGGGAAAGACTTGGCTTAGGTCGAGCTTTATTCAGTTAAGAGAGAACGAGGAGTGAATCAAAAAGCTTTATTTCCGTTCTTTGAGAGTTTTCGGGTCCCTCTCATATATTTATTTTTTTTAATAGTTGTTGAGAATATGAAAGGCGTCTGAAACAATGGATACTTATTAGATTACAACAATTTTTACATCTAAATAAAATCAACTCATTTGATTAAATCCTATATCTCAATTTATTTCTGCTATCTTAAATTCTTAATCACAGATAAATTGCAACTAGGATACATTGACTTATTTGGGCTTGGGCATGACCGTCATTGTATTCAGAATGGGATGACTACCAAATGTGAGGATCTTGGACAATGGGGATGGGCTGCTGATGAGTGAACAGAAAGAATGGCGTGTAATATAGTTCTTTCGAAAGGAAATGTTTTTTTTAAAGTTTACTGAGCCATTAAATTGGTGGTTTTTTCCTTTCTTTTGTTTTTTGAAGCCCTTGGGGATGGGCCTTAGTGATGGACGAGGGAAATGAGAAAAGGGACATACTGATATTACTATGTACTATTCTTTCTTTCATTTTATGTGTAGGTACTTGCTTGGATACGCTTAATTTTTTATTTATTTTTTTGAAAATTATAGTCTTATACTCTTATGATATAAACTTTTTGTGGCTATAGAACCATGTCAGTAAGAGTTAAATTAAAAATTTAAAGTTAAATAATTTTTAAATATAAAAATGTGGTCTCATGTCGAGCTCGTCCAGCATACTAATTTAAGGTTCGTCTAGTGGGCTGTTGATGTTAGGTCTAATTTTTCTTTCTATCCACCATCTTATTTGGAAACTTTCCTCCAACTAAAATCCTTCTATTCCGTGTGAGTTCTGTTCTAAGCTTCACGTTCATCAATTCCATGTGGGGTATACGTAAAACAACTAATTTTTAATTTAATTTGCAGTTGAACGTTTGCTTATGAGTTATATGATAAAGTCTGTTGAATATTTTTATTATTTTCTTTTTCTTTTTCGCATCCATAGCATAGAAAAGGGATCATAACAAATTAGAAGTACCAATTATGTATCCACATGAAGTTTCGAAATCCACCATCCAAGCTCCCAATTATTTAGTTTTCGAATAAGTTCTGTCTTTCTCAGATTAATATGTAATTGAGATTTATTTTTGATGTGACAATTAAAGTTAAAATGTTTTATTGAGAAGAATATTAGTACTTCTATTTATAGTAATACCTCTTACATCTATAAGTATGATTAAATTTGGGGTAAATTTCACAAATAGTCATATAACTATGATTTTTTTCAACCAAAGTCATATAACTTTGTTTTCTCACACAAATATCATATAACTATGACTTTTTTTCATCAAAATCATATAACTTTATTTTCTCACACAAAAATCATAAAATTTTCACTAACTCATACAAAAATCATAATGGTCGAAAAATAAATTTTTCGGTAGTATTTACTTATTTTTTATTTTTTTTATTTTTTATTTTCAATCTAATAAATAATTATCCAATTAAAGTAGCAGAAATATGAGTATATTTTTAGCCGTTCCCAAAAATAATAGCCGATAGAATATTTTTTTTATATGTTAAAAACAAGGGCGATATCCAAAGTTGCAATAATTAGAGGGGGATTAAGCTACTGAGCCATACTATAAAAGTTTGGAGAGGGTGGTTGAAGTAAGAGTGAGGACCAGTGTGTACATTTCTGAGAACCAGTTCGGTTTCATGCCGGGGCGTTCGACTATGGAAGCCATTCACATTGTGAGGAGATTGGTGGAGCGGTATAGGGAGATGAAGAAGGATTTGCACATGGTGTTCATTGACCTAGAGAAAGCATATGACAAAGTCCAGAGAGAGGTGCTCTGGCGATGCTTGAAGGCTAAAGGGGTCACAGTAACCTACATTAGGATGATTAAGGACATGTACGATGAAGCTAAGACTCGGGTTAGGGCAGCGGGAGGAGTCTTGGAACACTTTCCGGTTATGATGGGGTTGCATCAGGGATCAGCTCTTAGTCCATTCCTATTTTCCTTAGCGATGGACGCATTGACGAGATACATTCAAGGTGAGGTGCCATGGTGTATGTTATTTGTTGATGATATAGTTTTAATTAACGAGACGCTGGGTGGTGTTAATGAGAGGTTGGAGGTTTGGAGGCAAACCCTAGAGTATAAGGGTTTCAAGTTGAGCAGGACTAAGACGGAATACTTGGAGTGCAAATTCAGCAATGGTACCTAGGAAGGGGATATGGAGGTTAGGCTTGATACGCAAGTCATCCCCAAGAGAGGTAGTTTCAAGTATCTTGGATCTATAATACAAGGTAACGGGGAGATTGATGAAGATGTCACGCATCGTATTGGAGCATGATGGATGAAGTAGAGGCTCGCTTCCGGTATCTTGTGTGATAAGAATGTGCCACTAAGATTTAAAGGTAAGTTCTACAAGGTTGTAGTTAGACCGACTATGTTGTATGGTGTTAGCCGGTCAAGAACTCTCATACCCGGAAGCTAAAAGTAGCTGGATGAGGATGTTGAGGTGGATGTGTAGGCATACCCGGTTGGATAAGATAAGGAATGAAGTTATTAGAGAAAAGGTGGGAGTGGCCCATGCGGAGGATAAGATGTGGGAGGCGAGGTTGAGATGGTTTGGGCATGTTAAGAAGAGAAATATAGAAGCCCCAGTTAGAAAATGCAAGCGGTTAGCCTCGCTGGGTAGCAGGAAGGGTAGAGGTAGGTCTAAAAAGTCTTGGGGAGAGGTTATTAGGCGGGACATGGCGCAGCTGGAGTTGACTAAGGACATGGCCCTGGACAGGAGGGCGTGGAAGTCAAAGATTAGGGTAGAAGGTTTGTAGGTAGTCAAGCGTTTCTCTTTGTCTTACTCAACTTGCTAGCATTAGAGTTAGTATGGTATCTTTTATCCATAAATGGTTACCCAGAATTTGACTTCATTCTTTGATTCAATCTTATTTCACTTGTTGTTATTCCTACTTGTTGAAATTATCTTTTCTTTTTCAGTCGTTCTCTAGCCGAAGGTCTATCGAAAACAGCTTCTCTGTGCTTCTAGGGGTAGGGGTAAGGCTACGTACATCTTACCATCCCCAGACCCCACTTGTGGGAAACTACTGGGTTTATCGTTGTTGTTGTGGTATGTATATTATACATATATAATATACATATTCTATATATATATGTATATGTATATATATATATATATATATGTATATATATATATATATATATATGTATATATATATACTGGCTAGCAAATGCAATTAGTTTCGGGCGGTCGATTAATTTTATATTTTTCTCTTAAAATAGGAATGACTAACCTAACTTGACCCTATACCCATATACGTAAGTTAAAATAATACTAAAAGTGAATTCTTCCCCCATAAGAAACTTAGTTCGGAATGCATGAGATTTTGATAAAAAAATAAAGAAATAAATGGTATAATTAGAGAGCACTTTAAATAAAAATGCTATCGATTTGAATAAAAATCTTGAAAAGAAAAATAAAAGATAGAAGTATCATATTTTGAAAGATTTACTATACATCCCTATTTTAATTGGATTATTATTTATTAAACTGAAAATAAGAAAATAAATAATCACAAAATAAGAAAATACTACTGAAAAATTATATTTCCAAATCACTATGATTCTTGTGTGAGTTAGTAAAAATTTTATGATTTTTGTGTGAGAAAACATAGTTATATGACTTTGGTGAAAAAAAGTCATAATTATATAATTTTTGTGTGAGAAAATAAAGTTATATGACTTTAGTGAAAAAAATTTGTAGTTATATGACCATTTGTGAAATTTACCCATAATTTTATGATCATTTATTACGTCCAATTCCTTATTTTAACCATAAGTGGAAAGAGGCATTAGGCTTCATAAAACACTGTTGGGTGCTCACTATACTATTAGTTGTACTAGTAGTAGCTAGGACGGTGAAGGAATTATTATTAGCCAATTTTAGGAGTTTGGACCAAGATAAGGTTTAGCATGAATCACTTGGTCAACTAATTTTAATGACTTAAAAAATAATGTAAGAAATCACAATTATATTTTTAATTAAATGACTGACATGAACCATTGAGACCTAACTATTCCTACTATCATACTAGTAGTAGCAGCAGCAGCGCCAGCAGCTCGGATGGTAAAAGAACGTAGGGGCGGAGCTACAATATCATATACGGTGGTCCGATCGTATGAATTTAATAATTTTCTCGAATTTATTGTCCAATGATCGGTTAAAGATAACAGTTAGTGGCATGTAATGGTAGTATTAACTATTAAGTAGCGGGTGATGCTTAACTGTAATTTTTTATGATAGTCACAATAGTGTAGAATGATAATGAGATATTCATGTGGAGCAAATATCATGGAGTTAGAGTGTAGGTAGTGCCATAGAAAACAATTAACACAAATAAGCATTTAAGCATGCATTTTTGTCACTCATTTGGAGTATGGAAAGAAATACATTTTCAATAATTTAATACAATTAAATGGGAGAAAACACGAAAATACACAAACAAGAAAAAGACAAAGAAACACACGCATAAGAGTTTAGAGGAAAAATTATGCGAATCGTCAGACATATATATTGTATCTACCATTCATACCTATATTTTTAGCAAATCTACCATTCATAACTATACTTTTAGTAAATTTACCATTCATAGCTATATTTAAATTTTACAGTAAATCCATGAAACAAGAGATTAATTATTTTAAACTGAATTGAGAGAGCAACAAGCTCTCATAGTTCAGTTGGTTAGAGCATCCGCTTAGTTAGTGAAGGTCTATTAGCAAGAGCATACTATTTTCCTATATTTTTGTATTCGCCTTAGTTATATTCTATTCGTTGCGCGTTTGAATACAAGTGATACAAGCTGGTAACAATTGAACAGTAGCTACGAATGGTAATTAAACAACTATAGTTACTAGGCTCTAAACTCATTTCAAAGTCTTAACTATTTTTTATTTAATCATCCGGTATCTTAAACACATTGGCTCCGGACTCACACCAGATAAGGGGAATCGCTCCTTACCGAGAATTTCTCTATTCTTAGGGCTGAGGCGTTAGTTAAGGGTGGAGGAATCTCATCCATTTCACCATACTGCTTGATAGTTGTTGGAAAAGGTTGTTACGTCGTGCTAAACTGAGCATTTTCTGGAGTAATCTGGCCTTACTTACCTATTGGAGATTGCTTATGCTAAAGTAGTTCTGTTCTTAGAGCATGTAGTTGCTGTTACACGTAGTGAAATCCGCCGAGCTTGGAACATGTAACGAACGACATGGTAGATAAATATTTTTCTCCCCTAACAGCATTTGAACCTGATTTGAAGCTACCAATACGGTAAAGGGAAGCATTTGCATAGCCTGTGGGAATGACAGCACTAGTTTAACTTTTATCAACAGGGGGAAAAAAAAGTTTCCCTGTGCTTGTTAGCAGTCATTTTTATTACTGGTTCTATTGGATGAATAATTGGTAAGTGAGCCTTTGACAACACTGTCAAAAAATATGTTAAAGATGGATGCATGATATATAGCCGAATAATATCCAGAAAAACACTAATTCAAGACTTTAGCTGGAAGAGGGGCTGTACTTTACAAAAGTCGACCAAGAACGAAAATTGTACCCCTCTGATTAATTTAAAACACATACCAAATTAACAGCTTCAAAGACTAGTCTCATACAGTTATGAATTATGGCCAAAAACACTTGTGAAGAATCCCAGTCAGCAATCCACAGAGGCAATGTCTTTGTTCACAATCTGCAATGGTATAGTTCAAGGATTAATAGTTGGTCCATCTGAATTTTTGGAATTGACCAAATGGCTAGTTTTTCAAATTGCAAAGAGCATCAAATATAAATGTGAAATTAGAAACACTTTCTACGTAATGTAGCTACCATTATCACCACAACTCACCGATAAGGGGGGCAACAAAGTCCTAGACAACAAGCATATATTTATGTTAATGCAAGGAAATGTGATACCTTAACAATACGATATGTTTCTCGCACCGATCTACTCAAATAACTATTCAGGAACCATAAGGACGCAGCAAAAGTTCACTAACAAAATGATTGAAAGTTCATGATCAAGGTATATGCAACTCTAAGTTCATGATCATCTTAAACTCTTACCCTTGCACAACATGGACATAGCGCCATTCAAGCAATAATAGAATAGAAAAAATATAAGACATGCCAAAAGTCTGAATTATACCTTTGATATATACTCTTTCATTCCATCATTAATTGGCCTGTCTAGTGCCCTCTCAGCAAGTTCATAAAACGTTGTATTACCTTCAGGACCATTCACTTTCTCTTTGTGCAAATATCTGAATGTGCAAAAACAAAAAGTTAACACCAGAAAGCAGAACTGAGAGTCATGGACATGGACTAAAGAAAAGTTTGTCGGTTCTAACCTTTGTTGGACAAGTGCTTCCAATGTCAGTTTAAGGTTTCCATGAACAGGATGGTTTTCATCAGTTTCAGACAATCCCAGCCTTCTCAACTGATGCCAAAGATTTTCTTCAACACATTCATGGCAGCAATTTTAAGTTTAATTTCTCATTAGATATTAGCAAGAAACGGACACAGAGAAAATAGGAATAATTAAATATGTTACTCGAAATGCAAACCTACCTTCCGTAATTTTGCCTCCAGCAAGATGGACAATGCTGATAACCACAAAAGTAAGACCAGTGACATGTGATTTATTTTCATCCTGCACACATGCCTCGTATACATCTTTGGGTAGCTGACTTATGAGGATATACGACTTCGCATCAGCTGCCACTGTCCATCATGAAAAATTTGTATTGGAAATACACAATTAAATAACAAAATATGCAGCCTATGATTCCAATGAGCTTAACAAACACTATAAGAAGTTTGCAGCTTGATCTGATGAATTCCATTTTGCAGCCCCAATATCTAACACTACAAATATACTCCTTATATAATGAGAGTTGCAACTGCAGTTTGTTCTTGAAGATTATAGCTTAATATAAGGAGCAAATATACACACTTCCTACTATGTATCTAAGAGATATTCAGACAGAATGCAACAGGAGTTTTCAATGGTATACCTACAGAATTCTTCATCTATTTGATAAATAAAGAAGCTAAATCGATGACCTAAAGAATATGCAACACCATATGGAAATAATGCAAGTTTTGAACTACTCAGTAAAATCAACTACAACTTAATCCTAAACTCGTTGGCATTGGCTATATGAATTCTCTGGATCCATTCTGCTATTTTCCGACCCTCATTTCACACTAAAATGGATGCTAATGATCATCATTGACCTTCTGCAACCTGTTCTGCCTTATCCGGCTTGAAACCGGATATTTTGCACATCAAGAAGAGGCTCTTCGCCTTCTTCATGAAGACTGAATGCCTGTGCTATGACATCTAGTGGAAGCTTAGGGATTCATAAAATTTCAAGTAGAGTGGTATCCTTAATTTCTATTCTCTCTCTATTCTAAAAGTAAAAATAGAAAACAAAAAAGATCAAAATCCACGGAAACTTCTACCAATTTACTTTACTTAGTGTATTTGACAAAGGCCCTTTTTCTTAATTGCAGGAAGCGAATTTAGATGACACTCTAGCTAATTGAAGGGAAAAAATGGTGTATCGCCCATTTAAAGGCCTATGCTACACTAAGATTCACATATGCGGAGTTTTTTGATAACCGAGACCGAGAGTCAGTGGCAAGAGAGTTCGAAAGTCGCTGGATGTTAGGATAACTTCTTTACCCTTCTCTACTTATATTAGGTTTTTCACTTTTGTACGTTACAGAGTTCAAACCCATGACTTCACCTAAACCATACATCACGTGTTGCACTCTTACTGCTAGACCAAAGTTTTGGGGCACATAATTTGGAGTTTTAATTACTTAATACAACTAAAACATCGAAGAAGTAAAATGGAAAATAAGAAAGCTTCCACTATATATTTTTATATTAAGAAATTTACAAAATATGCACAAATATTAAAATTTCAAACCCACTAACTCAAATTGTCAGCAAGTTCAGTGGCATCCTCAAGTTTAAATCCTGGTTCCTCAAATAAAACGACACAAAAGAGAAAAGTTCTCATATTTATAATTGGAGTATTAAGAGCAATAATTTAAACAAAACCTTGCTGAGAGGAGCGGGCATTTTGAGCAGACGAACGAGAGCGTTGAAGTTCCCTCATTTCAAAGCCAAAAATGGAGGAAAGCTTCGATTTTGCTTCATTAATAACAAAAGCAGGTAAATTTCTTTGACGGTAATTCTTGCCAGTAATCAGTTGTGTTAAATCCTCCCTCTTTATAGGACACCCTGAATTTTGTTCACTCTTGAATAATACATAACGAATCACCTCTGCTACAAGTTTGTCTTTTTCCTGTATACAGTAAAATACACACACAAAAATAAACCCCAAATTGTGAAATTTTGAATTAAGTGTAGAAATGGATGGGATTTACCTCCACTGCAATACCAAATTGAGAGAAATCTTCTGCATAACTGGACATTTCTATGATAGGAAATTAGAAATAAATTCAGTAAAATTCAATATTTACATACTGAGAAAATGCAGTTTGGGGAAATCGTGAAATCGTGTACCTTTTGCCTATTTTGATGGGTTTTTGGAATTGGATTAGTTCTGCTTTTGTATTTAGGATTTTAAGGAGAAAGAGAAGAAACGGTGGGAAGGGAAAGGGTAAGGATTTTATAGTTGGCGGGTCAAGATTGAGATTCGGGTTTTTTTTTAATTTTATTTTCTTATTTACCGCCATTTGGTTAGAGGCATAAAGGGGTGAATACCACAATATTGTGCGATTGAGAAATCCTTTCATTCTTAATTAGGTGTTTTGGGTACCAATATTGTGAACTGGGAAATTTCAAAGACATGGCAAAAAGTGACTAGTGCATGCTATCTATATATATATATATATATATATATTAGTTTCTGAACACGCGCAACTGAATTGTAATTTACGGCAGATTGTAGATGGATTGAACACATAGAATCATTAAGAAAGAAAATATATTTCTCTAACATATAAAATAAATATTCTTATAAAAACAAATGAAAACAATACCTATGACTGACAATGGGTGCCAGGAGACACAACATCGTTAATCAAGCTTTTGCACAATTCAGTGACATCAATATAGTGAGTCTGCTTCAGGTAGAAGATCTTTCGTCATTACAAAAATATTCCATCTACATGGATGACACAAGGAAATGGAGTTAAATTACCAATCCTTAATGTCAGGTTTTTAAGTGATAACATTCATCAAAGATAACATCACTCTTAAAGTTAGAGTGATCACTATGAATTATTTGAGATTCTGCAAAAGCACATGTCATGTCAATATGGTGGCTGACTGGCTGTATATAATTAGTGACTTATGACGAAAAAAAATGAAGATAGAATGAAGATACAAAATTGAAGTAAAAGAAAGAGATACATACAATATAGAGAAATGATAGGGGAATGTCTTTGGTAGGACTTTCCGTTTTCCATATTTACTACAACTCTTTGTTACACTCATCTACGATAATTATTTGGCTAATCATTTATTGAAATTAAAATAAGGGGTTAAATGGTATATATTTCAAGACGGATTTTATAAATTTATGGCTTCATACATTAATGATGAAGCAGTAATTTTGAAGGTAATTTTACTATTTGGTTCAAGAAAATTGTTGGAGTAGTAGTCTTTAAGTGAATGGCAAAATAGTCATTTAATTTTTAATGAATATTTTTATATTTTAACTTTATACTTGGAGCTTCTCACTTATTATATATATATATATATATATATCGATTTAGAAAATAACCTTATAATATTAAGTATAATAACTTATAATAAAAAGACATAACCGGAATTCTAGACATTTGTAATCCTATTAGTTTTAGGACATAATACTACAAATTAGGAATCCTACATGATTACCTTTAGGAATCCTACTATATAATTAATTTAGAGCAAAGACATATAATACTACATGTTAGCATGTAAACCTATTATCTTTAGGAACACGTTAGGTTTCAGGATAGAGACATATTTTTAGTCATGTAGTCCTATTATTTTTAGGATATACTTCTTAAAAATTTCTATTACTAATTTAATTTGAAAACGTATTATAATGTGCTATTACTAATTTAATTTGAGAATGTCTTATATTGTTCAAATTCATTTAGAAAAGGGAGAGCATATACTATTATAAAAGCACAAATACAATATTAATAGACCTAAATAGTCCTAAAACGTTAAATAGAAGAACTCATAGGGAAAGAACATAACTAAAATAACATTTTTTTGGACTACATGACCTTCTATGTTAATTTTTATATTTAATATTTTAAAATTAAAATTTTCTATTAAATTCTTATTAAAAATATGTAGGAAGGTTTAATAAATCAATTTCATAAAAATCCTCTATATTAACAATACATTACTACTCCATAATATCCAATACTAAGAGAAAATAAAAGTAATATTAAATAGACTGCATAAACCGTTGAAATTGAGAAAAAAAATATCCCATAATATATTTTTATATTTTATTTGAACTGTTTTCCTACTCAAATAATATATTTTTTAATCATTTTTTCGTGTAATAATGAAAAATAACCAAATTATTAAACAACAACTAAGTAAATATTTAAAAATATAAATGTGTGAGAAATAGAAAGAAATATAGTTGGTAAGAGTCAATACCACTAATGATTCTGCAAACATAAAAATCTAAAAGTGGAATGTCAGATCGATTTTTTTACTCTTTGAAAAGAAAATTTATGGTGGATAAAATTATAACTAAGATTAAATCTTCAAAACAAGAGATGAACTAATATTAAGAATCTGAATCAACGTAAAATAATTAAATCTTTCAATTAATTATTTAGCAAGAGAATCCAATTCAATTATTTTTTAAATTAATCATATGGGTACTATTATTTTTCAAGTTAAGAAAAATCTTAGGGTACATAAATTCATTCCATAAAAAGAGCGTTAGAGATTAAAAAAATTAGAACACAAAGTAAAAAATGTTATTATAGTATTAAGAATCAAACAACCATGCAAGTGTATGTTGAAGCACAATCAAAACTAAATCCTGAACAAGCTTTCAAGACTATGTTATAAAGAGTCGACTCTTATAGCGGGATTATCCTTTGTAGATGCCTCCGGTGGAATTGAAATAATATTTCTATGTTATGCATTACTTGCAAATGTCAAATCAAGAGGCATGATACTGTTAGCAATAATAACAAATGGTGTACCGGCAACGATTTTATTACGAGGCTACTCACTTTAGATTTGATATACTTCTTCAAACAACTGAAATAACTATCACAAATACATCAAAGCAGAGCAACAGTGCTAAATTTATAAGGAAGGCAAAATGGGATGAAGCGCTTATGGCTAAGTGTTAAATGATCGAAACAATTGCTCCTGGAGATATATTGAATACCAGTGAACTATTTGGTGAAAAACTAATGGCTTGGAAGTTGACTTCTATCAAGTACTATCGACATTTACAAAATCGACGAAAGCAGAGACTGTAAAAACTAGCTTGCCAAAATTATACTTATGGCCTCAAATAAAAAAGATTCAACTGACAAAAAATATAAAGTAAGAACAGATCCAGTATTTAGTAACTTCTTGCTTCGTGTTAGAAACGAAGAAGAGTATCTAATAAAAGGTGATTTGGTTCTTCCAGACACCTGGTTATGAATCCCAATTGTAATAGCAGTGCATTTAATAAGGAAAATATTTCTATCAATAGAATAAAATGCAATTTGTGCAAATTACATGATAGAAATTAAAAAGCTATCTTAGCTAGAAGAAGTGAATATGTTGATCAACTAAATAAAAGGTTGATTGTGAAATTTTATGGTAAAAATAAGATATTTTTCAGTTTTTAACTCAGTAGAATATGATACCAACAATTACTACCAAGAAGAATAGTTAAATACTTTAATACCAAATGGTCTTCTACCACACATGTTTGTTGTCAAGCTTATTTTTTCTTATGTATGTTAGTGTCACTTTATATGTAATAGACTAAGTTAAAATTGATCTTCCATTGCATAATAGATTGATTTTGAACAAAACTATGCCCGTCATGCTACTGAAAAACTTAGATGCGCTGAATAGCTTATGTAATAGCACATAGATGGTACGTAGAAGTTTTGACAATAACGCCGTACATACAAAAATTATGATAATGGTCAATGTGCTTCTAAGTATATTTTTATCCCCGAATTCAACTTTCGTCTTCCAAAACTAAAGAATATCCTTTTAAATTTTGTGAAAATAATTTTTGATATGTTTATATTTTGCAATTATAATGTAACGACCCAACCAATCTTTTTGAGCATTTGCATTCCGTTTAGCTGTTTGAAGTCTTGAGTAGCTTCATATGATGTATTATGACTTGTGTGAATCGTCTGTTTTAGTTTTCAGGTGATCCGGAGTTGATTTGGAAGAATAATTATCAACTAGAAAGCTTTAAGTTGGAAGAGTTGACCAAGTTTGACTTTTGTGTATTTGACCACGGAATAGAGTTTTGATGGTTCCATTAGGTCCTGATGGTAATTTTGGACTCAAGCGTATGCCCGGATTTGCATTTGGATAATGCTAGAAGGTTTCGGCACTAATTGGCAAAAGTTAGAAATTTGAAGATTTGGAATGTTCATAAGTTTGACCGAGAGTTGACTTTGGTGATATCGGGTTCAGATTTTTATTTTGGAGTTAGAATATCTTCTTTATGTTATTTTAAACTTTTTTGCAAAATTTGAGGTCATTCCGAGTTGATTTGATATGGTTCGGCACCAATTTTGGAAGCTGAAAGTTCAAAAGTTCATTAAGTTTGATTTGAGGTGCGATCCGTGATTTTTATGTTGTTTGATGTGATTTTATGCTTCGAATTAGTTCACATCATGTTTTAGGACTTTTTGGTATGATTGAATGGGGTCCCAAAGGGCTCAGGTGTGTTTTGGATCATTGGTTGAGAAGCTAGTTAAGTTAAGGATTTGGAGTTTGACCATGTCAATATCGAGTCAAGATGACCTCTTTTCGGTGTTTTGAGTGCGCGAGCAGATTTGTAGCATGTTTTATTATTGAAATACATATATGATTTGTGTAGGGGAGATTCCGAATGAGTTTTGGGTGCTAAAACGAAAATTTTTTTGTTGCTGATTTTCTAGTGTAAAATAATTATAAAAATGTCATTTTTATCTCTTAAATTTCAGATTTCTTTAAAACTTGGAAACATCATATCTCCTTTATTATAAGGTCAAATGGAGTGATTCAAAAGCCTACCTTGACTGAAATTTCACAAGAAATTCACTGAAGGCATCAAAAGTGAGTTTCAGGATCGTTTGCCACAAGAAATAAGGTAGAACAACTGGGCGAAAATATTTAATATCGAGGGTTTATTCATTTGGTCATATTTTGTTGGGAAGCTCGGATTTGGGCAATTTTGGAGGCGATTTTTTACCACATGGATTGGGGTAAGTATTCTATTCTCGATTTTGATTATATTTCATGAATTCATCTTTGTTTTTGGCATTTGATTGATGATTTTAAAGTAAATTTTGGGGAGTTTTGTTTAAAATTTCATAAAGTGAATATTTGAGTTTTGACAATCGATTTGGAGTCGGATTTGAGTAAAACTAGTATGGTTGGACTCGTAATTGAATGGGTTGTCGGATTTTGTGAGTTTCGTCGGGTTTCGAGGTGCAGGCCCAAGTTTGACTTTTTGGTTGACTTTGAGTAAATGTGTAAAGATTCGACTTTTTTTGATTGTGTTTTCTTCCTATGGCATTATTTGATGATTTTAAGTTGCTTTTGGCTAGTTTCGAGCCATTCAGAGGATGATATAAGCGGGATGGCGCTTCTAGTGTATCGATTTGGCTTGTTTGAGGTAAGTGTCTTTCCTAACTTTGTTGAGGGAATTTTCCCTACTAATTGCCAGTGTTTGCTACGTGCCGTGGTGATGCATATAAGTGACGAGCATATATGCACGTACCCGGGTTAATCATGCTCGAGGTAAATTATATGATTAACTGTGTCTTGTAGAATTATGTGACCTTCTAGTTTCATGTTTTACTTGAGTTCTAGATTACTAAGAATATGAAATTAAATGTTAGAAACCGATATTTAGCTTATTATAACTTTGATTAAAAATTTGACGAATTTTTTATGAGAACATTGATGTGTTAAATTCGATCATTTCTATGTTTAATCATTAATACATTGCTACGACCGTTATTCTTGAGATATTAGATTCTATACTTGAGTTAAAGATCATTTTTGAGACTTGTCGAAATACTTGAATAATAAAGTACTTGAGGTTTATTGAATTGTTATTGGCTTGAAAGCTGTGATTGATGTTCATTTGGAATATTTGCTTAAACACTCTCCTTGATGTTATTCATGCTTCCTACCTTACTTGTCATTGGTATACATATGCTTGGTGAGGAAGAGCGTAAAACTCGAAGGGTAATGCCGTGCCATTGCATATACATTGTCATGTGAGGAAGAGTGTAAAGCACGAAGGGTGATGCCGTGTCATTTATTTTCAAGTATCATGTGAGGATGAAAGTAAAAGCACGAAGGGTGATGCCGTGCTGTTTCATTTATATTATGGTGTTCTTATTTACATTAACATGTGAGGATGAGTGTAAAAGCACGAAAGGTGATGCCGTGCCATTTCATTTATATTATCATGCTTTTATATTATCATGGGTACATGGCACGAAGGGTGTTTCCGTGCAGGCAAGGACGAGGAACATGTATTATGTTATGATAACTTTTTCTTGTGTATACGTTCATGCCTTTATCTTGAGCTGTTACTGTTGTACCTATGTTTTCTATGTGACTTGTCGTTGTTGTTCTGTCTTTGTTCTCTATCTTAATTGTTGTTGTGTTGCCCATGCCTTCTATTTGTTTAACTTGCAAATATCACGTTTTCCTTCTTGTTGTTATATCTACATCCATGCCGTTCCTCATTTGTTGCACTTTCGTATAAGCTTTCTATCATGTTAGCTATTCATGCCTTCTAGTTGTCAGCTCATAAAGATCATGCTTTCCCTCTTGTTTGTTATATCTACACCTAGGCCTTCCACCATGCTAGTTAGTGAAACTTATATTCTTCTTTCCTAATTGCTGTCATTATTTCTACACTTTCTACCTAGTCCGTTACCGTTGCCATATGTACTGCCTTGTTCGTTATTGCTACCTGTGTATTTTCCACTTTGTCATTACTGTTATTGGCATTTCTTTCACCCGGTTGGTACTGTTATATGTATATTTGGTGAGGATGAGATAAATGCACGAAGGGTGTTGCCGTGCCATTGACTTGATATCTTGAGTACATTTCTCATACTATGAAAGTTAAGGAGTTACTATCGTGGTTTATTAGTTATCACTCTAAGGAAATAATTGGTCGAGATATTGGGAAATATTAAATTGTGATCTCTTCTAGTACTCATTTATTGCTTCGCATATTCGTTTTGTGTACTCTTTATTGTTATATTGTAGTATTGTTCTATTGCTAGTTTACTGTACAAGTTATATCAATGAGTATTTTTTAACTAAAAAGCCTCGTCACTACTTCACCGAGGTTAGTCGAGATACTAACTGAGTACATAGGGTCGGTTGTTGTTATACCCCATGTTTTGTACGTAAGAGTACGTCGTAAGTCAATTGATGTATGCTTAGAAATGAAATCATCTTTGAAAAGTTTACAAAGTTAGTTAATCGTGTTAATGTGGAGGTTTCAAATATTTAATATCATGAATACCAAGTACTAAGAGGGTTTGAAGGCTTAGGAGCTAAACGAATTGAAGAAAATAAGTTTTGTCGAAAGTCGACAAGTTGAGAATGTTATAACATGTACTTTTGGGGTGAGACTAGGGTACTTAACATTATAAGAAAATTATTATGAGTTATTTTAGTCGTATGATAGTCGTGTGTTATGTTTTGAAGTCAATCGAGTTGTGGAACAAAAGTTGGAAAAGGTCATCACAAGTTGCATTCAAAAATGTGTCGAAACTTAGGTCAAATGTAGCTGAGCTTTTCTCGCAATATACTTGGAATTATAGAATGATCTACCTATAAAATTGACGAGATATGAGTATAGTTTCTAACTCATTAAACCGTTTGTCGATATAACATCGGAGTAGAGAGATATTTTCCGTTTGGCGAAACCGCACAGACTGCATAAATGACAAGTAGGTGTGTTACTAAAGTTTTTTGAGCAATACATTTCGTGTGTTATAAAAGGTCCTTTTGGGACATATTTATATACCAAATTGAAGGTCTTGGAATTTAGTTTCTAACACTCTTAACCGTTAGTTCATATGACATCCGGATAAAAAGATATAAGCGTCGGGAGAAGGGTCAATGCTAGGGTGCCAAGCTAGCACCTCTTTGACTTTTCTAAAGTTGATATATATAGGCTTTAAATCGTCTTTCTCTTCATTTTTTCATAGGACACGACCAGAGAACCCACATAAACTTACCCTTAAGCTCTCTACAAGGGTTTCAAAGAAGATTAACATCCCGGGTACGAAATCAAGAAGCGATAATATTAGAACGATCCCTACGACGTAAGTATCGCTACGTCGCCTCTCTTTTTCTTTGTAGTTTGAATTTTGGAAGGTACTTCATAGTTACGAAAATTCCTAATTTCTGTATTTAAAGCTTTTAAATATCAAGGAAGGTTGATAAATTCGTTTCCTAATAGTTAGAACTTACGAGACGGTGATCGGAAGCCGTGAGTTCGATTTATTTCCCTTTTAGTGGACTGTTTCGTAGTCCAATCGTGTTGGCCTTTGTGACTGATGTTTTATGGAGTTTTGTAGGATAAAGGGTTTGGAGAAACACCACATAATGAAGGAATGATGGGCTGGTAATTCGTCGTTGCATTTTTTAGGTTGATTGACACTATTTTTGTTGTCGTTTTACGTATGAAGTGATTAAGGTGTGTGGGCTGTTTTGTGGTATATTGTGATGGAGATAAGGTTGGGAAATGATGCATACATGTTTTTATTTTTGTTTTCTTGTTGTTTTTGGTATATGGTTTTGGAGGAGGGTCTAGTTATAGTGGAGATGCTGCCCAAATTTACGTAAATGAGCTACTAGTTTAAGTTGCGGACTTAGCCTTTACTCAGCACTGATTTGAATCTCCTTATGCTGTTGTAGATTGAGTTGAGCTTTTTGAAGAATTTCTTGAAAGGTATTAAGGACTGAAAGTAGTAAAGCTATGTTAAAGCTAAACGTTTCCTTCATTTTGTCATGATCTCGTACCTACATGTGTTTGATAACGAGACATAAAGAGATGTTCGTATTCCTGAATTTATTCATAATATCCTAGTCTCATAAGTTACAGTATTCTCCCTTATTGGGACTTTCTATTCATTTAAGTATTGTCTTCTTTCAGCCAAGAGAGCATAGAGTCTATAAATATATACAGTATTACAGTATTTTCACCGCCACCAAGCTATAATCGGTGGGCAGACCCCTATTGGGCAACCTCAGATCAGACGGTAAGTTATATACCGAGCCTACTGTGGCCGACTGCCTATGAGCGATCCCTAAATGGCCGAGATACAGATCCTAGTATGGCCGAGCGCCTATGAGCGAGCCTACTACGGCAGAGCAGTTATATGTACCGAGCCTTATAGGGTCGGACATATATTTTACTTACTACATTGAGAGAGATGAGTCAGTATCAACAGGTAAGCGTATCTTCAAATTATCTTTGACTCCCAGTTACTTTCAGTTATTATATTATTAGCTCAGTTTCAACTTTCAGTTATTCTGTTGCCTTACATACTCGGTACATTATTTCGTACTAACGTCCCTTTTGCTGGGGATGCTGCATTTCATGCCTGTAGGTCCTGATAGACAGTTGGATAGACCTTCCTAGTAGACAGAGCCAAACACCAGCTTGGTTGGTAAGCTCTACTTCCCCGGAGTTACCAAGTCTAGACCTTGGAGTCCATTTTATATACTGGTTTGATGAGTAGGTCGAGGCCCTGTCCCGACCATGGTACAGTTCAGTTATCTCTAGAGGCTTGTAGACGAGTCCTGTATATTTTATATATCAGGTTTCGGGCATGATGAACTTGGTGTCAGAGCAGTTCTATCCTAGGGAATCTACAAGCCGTGTCTAGTAGAGCCTTGTTTATAGATATGTTGTGCACCACATTATATATGCAGGAAGCTACAAGGCATTTAGCAGTCTATTACCCTTCTTTCAAATCCAAATCATCTATAAGCTGAGTCATAAGAGTTCAAGTCAAGAATTATGTTTGTTAATGATATGGAGACGCTTTCAATTAGAAAAAATTATAGCTAGCCGGAAGGCTAATATAGCAACAAGTAAGGGCACTAATAGAGAGAGAGTTCTTGACGATGCGGCCCTGTTTAAGGCCCAACCAGATCGTGCATACCAGATGTGCAGATTTACAGCTTAACACCCTAAGATGGGAATATCAAATACACCCCGTGAATAGCAGGCCATGGGAGTATCATAAGGTAAAAGTTTAAGTTTCAACATGTAATTGAAGCAAGGTGAAGGAGGTTACGAGATACCCTGTTAGTGAAGATTATCAATACTTACAATTCAGGCAGAGAAATACAAGTACTTTGAGTTTACTTTCAACAGTGATAGAGGTATGTAAAATAGGCCACACCCATCTCAGTTATGCCCAATAGAAGCTAACATATATAGTTTAAGAGAATGATGGGATATCAGGATCCATCTGGGGTTAGAGTAACCCAAAATGGTGGAATGAGCCAGGGGAGCTAAAGTGAAACAAGGTTTTGTTGAAGTTTTTGGAATAATGTGATAGACAGAAATATTAGTAAGAGAATAAGAAGAGAGTAAATGAAACATTACGAGTAAGGTATGATAAATGGGTGATAAAGGTAAATCAAAAAATGACAAGATGACAGAGTCTATAGTCAAATGAAAGAAAAGACAAGAGGTGATAAGCCTTGAGACAATAAGAGAGTATAAGCTGGTGACTCCCACGTGATTACCAACAAGCTAAGTTAGACCCCAGGAGTAATTGCTTACTCTTAAAGAAAGCTGAGAAGACACGAAAGGAATTATTCGATCAATGACCCAAAGTTAGTTACATAATGAAAGCACTTAAGATTTTTGACTATTATCCATGCAGCATATATGATGACATTCCTACAGCTATAGGAGACTCCGGTATAAGTTAAACGAAAGAATTGAGTCCACCTCACAGACAAAGGCTTGAATTATTAGAAGATTATATTATGGATGTTCCATAGCACCCACAAAAGGTGAAAGCAACAACTAATACCCTGAGCCGCAGATCGGACGATAGCTTAAGCCTACTTAAAGGCTGAGAGAGAAGAGGAAACTAAAGAGTTACATCAGCTAAGTAAATCAAGAGTTTGATTATTAGATCTAGATATTATAGAAATCAAGATTCAGAACATTAATGAATCACTCTTAGTATCAGAGGTACGATAACGACCATATTCTATTACCGCTCAACAATAAAGCCAGTTGGAAAAGTACCATCCTCATAAGGAGTAAGTTTGAAGCTCTCACTGGATTGTGTATGCACTAAAGGTGCAAGTGTTATAGTAGAGCTTCAAGTTGTGGACGTGCATTCCACCTATGTGGAAGGAAGGTTATGAAAGCGACATAAGATACAATGCAAGATTTAAAGATAAGAAAGGTAAAGGTAAAGAAGGTAGAGATACTAAAGTGCAGAAGGTTGTGAGTAGTCCATACTTCAGATAGAAGGCTAGAAGCACCGTGATTCAGTATCCGCAAATGATAGTGGTGTCGTCAGTGACATATCTTCTAGACTATGGTTTCCAAGTACCGAGAGGTCTAGTTAAGTGAGTAAACAAGAGTTAGAGACGATATGATGTCTCGCTTGAAGTTCGAGAATAACATAAGGAAATCTATGGTGCTAGCAAGTTAAAGGAAGGTTGCGAGCGTATAAATAGATATGTGTAGGTCGCAAGCTAAAATATGGTAGAGCAACAAGTTTTTGGTGGACAGGAGTAAGGATAAGAAGAGGTGATTGAGAAGGTGACGAGAATAGGTAAGGCCTCAGGATTAAGCCCATCAAAACAAGAGAGCTGATGGTTTCCGTATGTTATAGAAAGCTCCGTATAGCCTAAATGAACTCGGAGGAGTTTAAGACTATGAACATTTAGAAGAGATGGAATGCTGCCCTGTTAGGAGAATAAGGGTGTAATTGTGATAAATGTTAAGAGAATGACATTTAGGCCTTCGATTGAGTGATGATTCAAGAGAAGTCATTTCATGAATTGCATGGGATTAGAATACCCCAAAAGATGAATCACGTTGGGATGCTATGAAATATGGTTACTGAAGATTAGTATCATCCCCAGGTGGATCAGGCAAATAACTTCAGATGTTCCCCAATGGGATGTGAGCCCTAATGACAATGTATTACGTAAGAGGTTTCAAGTTATCACTGGTAGATTATAGATCATTAAGGTGAATCAATAATAGGCGGATAAAAGTTCCAAAGTATGAGATGAGATTAGGCTGTCATTCTTAAGATGAACAGTAATGAGGAAGAACTAAAGGACTTAGATTTATACATATAGGATAGGTAGCGAGAGAGTAACCTGGAGTTGGGTAGCAAACCTCAGTAATAATAAATCGAAGTAAGTGTTATGGTATAGTATAACCTACCTTGATGTTGTAAAGCCATAAGGATAGATATAAAAGGCTAAAAACAAGATATAGCAACAGTCGTAAGTTCGAAAAAGTACCGAGCGAAGAACTTCAGTACACCTATACATACCGGGAGGAACAACTTGCCATAGTTCTGTATATCTTCCCAAAGTGAGGCCTAGAGATTGGCTAAAAGCTGGAGGAAAAAGGACAAAAGAGTCGCATAGGCGCACATACAAGGACAAAGTCATACAGGCTACATGATGGAAGGTCACAATAGTTACGAGATTGGAAGAATTTCGACAACAAGTCGTGGTGTGAGAAAGAGGCCTAAAGGGGGGAATGCCCTGGCCTTCGGATTTATTCATAGAACAGTTGCCTAGATGGAAAGGATAATATTAAATATTTGTAACATTTATAGGTTATGAGACTGATAAGCATATCGGTCAATATTCGAGGATGAATGTTCCAAAGGGGGGAATGATGTTACACTCCATGTTTTTGTACGTAAAAGTACGTCGTAAGTCAATTGATGTAAGCTCAGAAATGAAATAATCTTTGAAAAGTTTACAAAGTTAGTTAATCATGTTAACGTGGAGGTTACAAATATTTAAGATCATGAATGCCAAGTACCAAGAGAGTTTGAAGGCTTAGGAGCTAAACGAATTGAAGAAAATACGTTTCGTCGAAAGTCGACAAGTTGGAAATCTTATAACATGTACTTTCGGGGTGAGACTAGGGTGAATAAAATTATAAGGAGATTATGTTATGAGTTATTTTAGTCGTATGATAGTCGTGTGTTACGTTTTGAAGTCAAGTGAGTTGTGGAACAAAAGTTGGAAAAGGTCATCAAGTTGCATTCATAAATGTGCTGAAACTTAGGTCAAATGTATATGCGATTTTCTCCCAATACACTTCGAATTAGGGGATGCTATACCTATAAAATTGAAAATCTAAGACTCTAGTTTCTAACGCATTAAACCGTTTGTTGATACGACATCGAACTAGAGAGATATTTGCAGTTTGGCGAGACTGCGCAGACTGCATAGGTGACAAGTAGGTGTGTCACTAAGGGTGGTTTTTTAGCAATACGTTTCGTGTATTATATGAGGTCCTTTTGGGAAATATTGTATACCAGATTTAAGGTCTTGGAATGTAGTTTCAAACGCTCTTAACCGGTCGTTCATACGATATCCGGATAAAAAGATATAAGCGTCGGGAGAAGGGCCAATGCTAGGGTGCCAAGCTAGTACCTCTTTGACTTTTCAAAAGTTGATATGTATAGGCTTTAAATCGTCTTTCTCTTCATTTTTTCGTAGGACATGACCAGAGAACCCCCATAAACTTACCCTTAATCTCTTTACAAGGGTTTCAAAGAAGATTAACATCCCGTGTACGAAATCAAGAAGCGATAATATTAGAACGATCCCTACGACGTAAGTATCGCTATATCGCCTCTCTTTTCCTTTGTAGTTTGAGTTTTGGAAGGTACTTCATAGTTAAGAAAATGCCTAACTTCTGATTTAAGCTTTTAAATATCAAGAAAAGTTGATAAATTCATTTCCTAATAGTTAGAACTCACGGGACGGTGATCGGAAGCCGTGAGTTCGATTTATTTCACTTTTAGGGACTGTTTTGTAGTCCAGTCATGTTGGCCTCTTGTGCTGATGTTTTATGAAGTTTTGTAGGAGAAAGGGTGTGGATAAACACCACATAATGACGGAATGGTGGGCTGGTCGTTCTCCGTTACATTTATTAGGTAGTTTGACACTACTTTTGTTGTCGTTTTATGTATGAAGTTATTAGGGTGTGCTGGCTGTTTTTTGGTATATTGATGGAGAGAAGGTTGGAAAATGATGCATACATGTTGTTATTGTTGTGTTCTTGTTCTTTTTGGTATATGGTATTGGAGGAGGGCCTAGTTATAGGGGAGATGCTGCCCAAATTTACGTAACTAGTTTATGTTGCGGACTTAGCCTTTACTCAGCACTGATTTGGAATCTCCTTAAGCTGTGGTAGATTGAGTTGAGTTTTTTGAAGAATTGCTTGGAAGGTATTAAGGACTCAACGGAGTATAGGTATTTTAAGGTTAAACCTTTCCTTCATTTTTGCATGACCTTGCACCAACATGTGTTTGATAACGAGACATAAAGAGATGTTCGTATTCCTGAATTTATTCTTATTATCCTAGTCTCATACGTTACAGTATTCTCCCTTATTGGGACTTTATATTCAGTTAAGTATTGTCTTCTTTCAGCCAAGAGAGCATAGAGTGTGTGTGTGCGTGTGTGTGTGTGTGTGTATATATATATAAAATATATATTATATATATATATACACACACATAGATTATTATAGTATTTTCACCATGACCGAGCTATAATTAGTGGAAAGGCCCCTATTGGGCAACCTCCGATAAGAGGGCAAGTTATATACCGAGCCTACTATGGTCGAACGCCTATGAGCAAGCCCAGAATGGCTGAGATACAAAGCCTAGTATGGCTGAGCGCCTATGAGCGAGCCTACTACGGGAGAGCAGTTATATGTACCGAGCCTTATAGGGCCGGACATATATTTTACTTACTATATTGAGAGAGTTGAGTCAGTATCAGCAGGTAAGCATATCTTCAGATTATCTTTGACTCCCAGTTACTTTCTGTTATTATATTATCAGCTTAGTTTCAACTTTCAGTTATTCTGTTGCCTTACATACTCGGTAAATTATTTTGTACTGACGTCCTTTTTGCTGGAGACGTTGCATTTCATGTCTGTAGGTCCTGAGAGACAGCTAGATAGACCTTCCTAGTAGACAGAGCCAAAGATCAGCTTGGTTGGTAAGCTGCACGTCCCCTGAGTTACCAGGTCTAGACCTTGGAGTCCATTTTATATATACAGGTCTAATGGGTAGGTCGAGGCCCTGTCCCGACTATGGTATAGTTTAATTATTTATAGAGGATTGTATAGATGTCCTGTATATTTTGTATATCAGTAGACGTTCATGGTGCCTTCATCAGCCTGCACATTATATATATATATATATATATATCTATATATATATATATATATATATATATATATATATATATATATGAGCTTTTGGGTATGTCTACCCATCAGATGAAAGAGACGATATTTTTTGATGATTTAGAATATGGCCTTATCGGCCTAAGTTGAGGGTTACCCCTCCAAAGTTCACAATTACAGAGTGGTATGCTCGGGCCAAATATAGCACCGGGTGCCGGCCATGCCTCTTCAGGTTTGGGGTGTGACAGTTGTACTCATACTACACTTCTGCACCTTGTGTGTAGATCCTGGAGCGGAGCTGCGGTGGATGATGGGAGCTGACTCTGAAGATGTTCGTGCATCCCGGGCGTGGCTACCACTTATCCTTAGGTAGTTTTAAAATTGAATTCTGTTTATATACATTTTGAACAGAAGTTGTATCTATTTCATATTATTTTTTGCAATAATCCAGTCTTAGTAGCTCATGAATTGTACTACCAGTCCTTGGGATATAGTATGGAAATTCAGATGTAGCATTTGTTGATCACCTTTATTTTATTAGAATTGTGTTAATTGTCAATTGGCTGACCTAACGGGGTTGGGTTAGGTGCCATCACGACTAATGTATTTTGGGTCGTGACAAGTTGGTATCAGAGCACTAGGTTCGTACGTTCTACCAGTCATGAGCAAATGTCTAGTAGAGTCTCGTGGATTGGTATGATGACGTCCATACCTATCTTTGAGAGGCTACAATGCATTTAGGAGTATTTCCCTTCTTTTATTCCTTATCATGCAGCCTTGTTTCAACTTGAAACCTACGATTTTGATTCTTCCTATTTGTTCATATGCGATGTTGCACTTTCATTATTCGCTATGCGCCGAAGGTTTGTGATGCGAATGGATTACGAAGGACTATGGTGCGGATGGATTACGAAGGACTATGGATGCTTGATTATCATCATGATGTGCTATCTGGTCTTGGGAGCGGATGCAGTGATAGATCTTTCAGTTGTTCATATGTGGTACGAGGCAGGTTCTTAAATCTATTTGGTAAATACAGACTTGGGAAGACTAGCTGGGGGCCTAGTTGTTGTGATTAAGATGAGTTCATGGTAAGGTGTCGATTTGAGTACATCCACTGGGTTATCTCCTGCGTGATGAGTTTGTATCGTGTGTTTCGTATGAGGCTTCCATTTGGTGGAATGCATATATTATCATTTCAGAGCATTTGGGGAAGTTTGCTTGACTATTGTGAGGATGGATAAGCGCTTGGCAGAGTCTTCAGAGTGTTCTATGACCAATATTGCATGAGTTTTTGAAGTATTTGGCCAAATAGCCGTGCGAGATCGGGGCAGCTATGAAGACATGGTACTTTGGATTACCGATGATGTGTTTTATGACTTCGGGCTAAGTGTGGGAGTCTGCTAATGACGATCAGATTGTAGGATCATGCGTTGTATCAGTTTTCGTGCTGAGTGATTTCTTGGTTGTTTCTTTGACTAGTCATGTGCTGGTGAAGCGCGGGTTGCTCGGGGTGTATTAGTTGTATATTGAAGATTAGAGTAAGGTGAGTGGTTATCGAGAAGGTTCCGACGAGTTCCAGATCATATGTAACATATATGGACTTCTAAATTTATGTTTGGGTAGGGCTTGAGATTGGTATCGAATAGTAATTGGATCTGCGGTATTTCTATGTCAAGAATGATTATACATGGCAATTTTAGATAGATGTAAGAAACGGCTTCGGATTCCTAGAAGGTTCCTTTAAAGCGAGCGTATCGAATTGAGTTAATTTCAGGTTGGCAGTATGGGTGACTCGGTTGAGTTAGAGACAATCAGTTCTTGATAACTCGATTATGTGTTAATAAGTTCCGAAGAATTCACCATGGCTATGGCCACGATCGGAGTTGATGTTTTCTATAAGTATAAAAGCTATATTGTGTGTGGTGATGTTCTCCTAGATTGAGTTAAATAAAAGGTCCTCGGTTGAGAGGTGTTCAATTTGCTTATGGTTCAGAGTTGACTATGAGATTTTTGTAGTATCATGAGTTAGCATGTAAGATGCGGTGCGCCGTGCGGGGTTGAAAGTTGCAAGTACAAGGTTGCGGTTTAGTTTTGAAGGGAAGGATATGAGTTCTTGATGACACAAATGATTTTAGATGTTTAAGAGGATGTGGGTAGTATATGATATCACCGGAGGAGAGTGCGCATGTTGGAAGATGCATTGTGTTTTGACTTGTGGGTATTTTCTATAAGATGATGGAGTATGAGTTACGTATCAGCAATTTGAGTAGCAGTGTTGAGATCGGATATGAAGATTCTGGTATTCGTGAGGTTCAGAGACTGGATGTTCTCGTTGGCAGATTATTCGTTGATAGCAAGTTGTGAAGAAATGTTGAGGATTGGATGATTGATGGTAGTGGTTATTGAAAGGTTGCTATGGACTTTTGGAAGGTTAATTAACTATTTGGGGATGATCGAATCTTGGTTTGGGGATTATTTTTGAGCCTTATGAGAATGTGTATTCTGTATCGGACGCAGCTGTTACCACATGTATATCATCGGGCGGAATGGATGTTATTCGCGCCTTGGTCTATGTTGTGTGTTTCTCTCTTATGCTACGACGGGTGGTGGAGGTTACCTGATTTTTGCACGCATATTATATTTCCGTTGTGGCCTTATGGCGTTATGGGCGAGATGGCCTTCGTGATGTTGATTTGCTCATGGCACCATAGTTTTGCTTGTCTTTCTCAGTATTGTTATGCTTAATCATCTTTGCACAGTTATATTTTGTGCACTCTTTCGAGCTTGGTGTTGACGCACACGTGATTATTGAGCCCGAGCATTATGGCTCGATGGGTACCCCTATGTGGTTTGATATGATTGGATCGGGTTGCACGCTGCAAAGGTACTGTGATGAGATGTAACACCTTATGCTATTTCGTGTGTTTTGCTTTTACTTTATTGAGAAATAGTTCATAGGAAGATGTTAATATCACCCCGCTAGCATAACTTTCTTAGTAGCCTTCTTATTTAACTTTCTTACTATTATTTGTCATGTCTGAATAATTACTTGTTTGGTGTACGAAACCGCATTGTATGTGGCTTCATATGACTTTTGGTGTGACTTGTCAGTTAGGCTTCTTGTATTGGCAGAGATGAGGTTTCTAGACCTGAGATGTGCACTATCGTATTGGGATAAGGAATGTTTGGGATAATGATACCATATTTCCGCTCAGAATTGGGAAATGGTCTTTGTAGGACGAGTGAGCTTCTTAACCCGTTGATTTGATGAGTAGTTATGAGTTTCTGTGTGTTTCTTTCATCATCGGTAGTGTACGAAGGTTTTGAACGAGTTTTTTTTTTATATGAGGTTTACTACCGGTACCGAATTTGTCTTTTGGGCAGCGATTGTGATCTAAAATTATTGCTGCAAGTATATGTGGGTTATGTGGTATATCATGTGATTACATCTTGGGTTATGGTTATGACTTGATATAGCTTGTTCAGACTTATACAATGTGTATATGTGAGATTCGGGTCTTGAAATGAATTTTAGATGTTGGAAATTTGGTTCTAAAGTTTACGGACTAAGGTTGATGTAAGGATCTTCAGTTATGTTGCGTTGATCACCCAACTGCAGATATCACGTTCGCAATTGAGATGATTGCAAAAGTGAACAGCTTCCGAGCCCTAAATTTATCGCAAAAGTGATGGTTTCATTGTAAATGCGAAAATGGGTAGTCCGCAAATGCGAACAAGGCTTCGCAAATGTGAAGCTGCCCCTAATAATTACCCAGTCACAAATGCGACCTAATCATCACAAAAGCGAAGAACCCGCCCTTCGTAAATGTGATCACAATTTCAAAAAAGAGAAGTTTTCCCAACCCCGTCCAGTGTCGTAATTGCGAGCCTAACCTCGTAAATGCAAGACCTAAAGAACTTTAATAACATCAGTCATATAAAACAAAAATTCAGTCGGCAAAGTATCCAAAACTCATTCGATCCCTTCAAGCTCCAATACAACATCCATACAAGTGTAATAACACCATACAAACTTGCTCGCTAGCTCAAATCATCAAAATATTATCCAAATTCAAGAATCGATCATTGAAACTCAAGATTTTTCAAAGTTAAACTAAATTTTCCATCTCTTCACATAATGCACCGAAATGAACTTGAGTTACTCGGGACCCCAATCAAACATATGTACAAGTCAAAAATCATCATAAGAACCTATCAGGGTCATCAAAATACCCATATGAGGTCATTTACTAAAAACATTGACTGTGGTCAACTCTAGGCATTTTCAAAGTCAAAAATCATATATTTTTTTTTAAAAAAAATCACATCTAAAATTTTCAAAAATGTACAATGACCATGAACACAAGTCATAAATCATCAAATAGATCTATGAAAAGTTTCAAAATACAGAAAGGAAAGCATGTACTCAAAACAACCCAAAAAATCAATAAATCGTGGAGTTCTCACATCCGACAAGGACTATTGCCAAATTCTGAGCTGATTAGTGACATTCTTCTTCCCTCACACAACACAGTCCATACCCTAATGCGATTGCAAATTTTCAGGTCCAATAACCCCGTCTCACCTAGTAGAAGCTGTTCAACTAGCAAGTCTCACTAAGGACCATATGGAATCTCACACAACACGGTCCGTACACCAAGCAAGCAATAACTTTGATATATACAGAAATGGAAAGCAAACAAGATAAGATGACCATCTGACAAGTGCAACTAATATACTAACAAAATCATAATTTCATGAACTCATCCCACAAAGGGAAAACGACACACATGAAATAAACACCAAGAAGGGTATCCCACATAACTCCATTGCGGCGTGCAACCTGATCTAAATATATCAATCCACATAAGGACACCTATTGATCTATAATGCTCGTGCTCACTAAGCACATGTGCGCCAGCATCAAGCACAATAGAGTGCACAAATATAACTATGGGTAGATGAATAGGCATGATACAATATGGAAAAAGGCAAGTGTGGCTAAGGCGCAATAAGATAATGAACATTACATGAGCCATTTGGTCCATATATTGCCACAAGGCCTAAAGAGGATTACAAATGTGTGTGAATAATTAAGTAGTCTAACTAGCCATCATAACATAAGAGAGAAACACATAACATAGACCAGGGCATGAATACATCCATTCTGCCCGATAATATACCTACGGTAATAGGTGAGTAAGAGTAAGCAAACCTGATCTTGTATATAATACACATTCTCCTTAGGACTACAAATAGCCCCACAAATAATCATCCCCAAACAGGTAAATATGCAACGACCTGACTAATCGTTTTGAGCTCTAGATGTCGTTCGACGATTTGAAACCTTGAGTAGCTTCACTTTATGCATTATGACTTGCACGTATAGTCGGTTTTGATTTTTGGAAAGTTTGGAGCTAGTTTGGGAGAATTATTCTTAATTCGAAAGCTTTAAGTTTAAATATTTGACCAAAGTTTGACTTTTGGGTAAATGACCTTAGAATCATGATTCGAAGGTTTCTACAGGTTCGTAAGGCAATTTTGGACTTGGGTGCATGTCCGGGTTGAGTATCGGATGGTCTTTGAAGGTTTCTATCGATTTGTAAGGTGTTTTCAGACTTGGGCACTTGTCCGGGTTGAGTATCGAAAGGTCCGGGAGCGATTATGCATTTTGAAGGTTTTTGAATTAGCTAAGTTTGACTTATAGTATACTTTGGAGTTATCAGACTCCAGATGGTGTTCCAGGATCTTGTATAGGTTTATTTTATTGATTGTAACTCATGCGTGATGTTTGGTTGTGATCCGATATATCTAAGTGTGATTCGGAAGTATTCGGCAAAGATTGAATATTTGAAAGTTAAGAGAAGGTTTTGATCGTCGATTTCATGGTTTTGATGTTATTCGTGGCATTTTCAGCCATTGGATAAGTTTGCGTAAGGTATTGGGACTTGTTTGTGTGAGTGGACGGGGTCCGGGGGCCTCGGGTGTGTTTCGGGATGGTGTCAGACCGTTTCCCTTTGGTTTATAGCTATTGGTTTCTGGTGTCTTAGGTATGCTTCATGATCGCGGATGGGGTATTGCGATTGCAGAAGGTATTCTGGAGCTGGGGACCTGTTGTTCTTCGCATTAGTAGGTGATTCTCGACGATCGCGTAGTGTCCTGGGCTAGGACTTCGCGTTCGCGTGTAGAGGCCTGCGTTCATGTAGCAGTTAAAGCCAGGCTAGTGAGTTGGTCTTCGCGAACTCGAAGATGTCCCCCGTTCGCAGTGAAGGGGTTGTTCGTGATTCTCGATCGCGGAAAGTCAGATGCGATCGCATAGGCTATATTGGTCAGCTAAAATGTTTTTACTTCGATCACGAGGCTTTGGAAATCGATTGAAATGGGCAATGCCTGGGCAGTGTATACCTTAAAAAATCGGGTCGTGGCTAATTTTTATCTCATTTCTCTCATGGGAGCAGATTTTAGGGCGATTTTGAAGGGGCATTTTCATCATCTATCACAAGGTAAGTGATTCCTTCTCATTGTGAGTTACATTGATTATATATGGATTTGAATATCAAAATTGGTAGAAATTGTGGAATTTTGGACAAAAACCTAGAAATTATATTTTTAGATTTTGACCACAAAATTGGAAATGGAATTGAAAATAAATTATATATTTGAGTCCGTGGTGCGGTGGGTAATATTTATCTCAAGAATATTTGTAATCAGGCACGTGGGCCTTATGAGTTAACTTTATTTATTTTTCGTGTGGAGTTAGGAATTGTTTTTAATTGTTAAATTATGAGTCTTTGAGCATATTTTGATTGGTTTGCACGTTCTTTGACTAGTTTCAAATCGTCTGGCATTGGTTTGAGGCGTTAGAGAGGCATTGGAGTCGGTTATCGGATTTCGGAGTGAGGTAAGTCTCTTTTCTAACCTTATAAGATGGAGTTTACCCCGTAGTTGCTATATTTCTTATGTGCTACATGTTATGGGAGCTACACACGTGAGAGGTGATGAGTGTCCTTGCATATGCTAGAAAACTTGATTAGATACGGGTAGACTTAGACTCATCCCATGCTTTAATTTTATTATCTGAGTTCTTCTTGCCTATTTACATGCCTTAATTATCATATTTAGCTTTAGAGTTGGACTTTATAGAGTATCGAACCTTGCTATCCTAAATACTTGACAAACTACTTCGTTAGTTGTGGAACTTATACCTTTTTTTACGGATTTATCCCGCATTGTACGTATTTGTCCAAAAGCTTCTTGAATTTCATAACTCACACATTTTGTGAGTGGGGCTAGTGACCCGTCAAGTTTCACTAATTCCTATGGGATGGGCTGAATGCCTCAGGAAAACCATTACGGGATTAGACCATTCCCATCGGTAGTATTATGAGATGCATCCATGGATTGGGCCGTACAACATCGACATTGTACACTATTATTATGGGATCTGGCCGTATGCCAGGAAGGATATCGTGCCATTACTCTTATAGGATCGGTCCGTTCGCCTTGGCAGAATCATGCATAATATTTGACGAGAAGTCAGCCTAGCTATGAATCTATCTAACTTGAGACGTGATGTTTTAGTGGTTATTGACCTATCATATATTCCATTCGCGTTGATATTCAGTATTGGAGGATTTGTGTTTACGTTTCTATTGAGGATCGTGGTATGTACACATATCCGTTTTCACTATTTTACCTGCCATGCTCTTATCTACTTTCATTGTACTTGATTTATTAGATCACTAGTAAGTATCGATGTCGATCCTCGTTACTACTTCTTCGGGGTTAGACTAGATACTTACTAGATACGTGTTGATTTACTTACTCATACTACAGTTCTGCACTAATTGTGCAGGTATTGAGACATGTACATGTTGGTGGTCATCTGGGCGCGTAGGCGCGATTGCTGAGGAGACTTTGTGGTGAGCTGCTCTCTATGTTTTTATCCGCAGCACATAGAGTCCCGTCCTATTCATTTATTGATTTCTGTCTATTTTTTATTCTAGGCAGTTTTTGTAGTAGTATTGTATATTCTTGTAGATGCTCATGCAATTATGACACCGGGTTTTGGTGGTTTCTAGAGGATGCTCACGGTAGTACCAATATTATTATCACTTCGGTTTACGTATTATACATACTCAATTTTGGTAAAGAAGAACATATGTTTCCATGAGTTCTAGATTTAATTCTATTTATTTAATGAAATTCCTGTTTTTAAAAGTTAAACGGATAATTAATTTAGAGGTATACGCGTTGGCTTGCCTAACAACATCGTTGGGCACCATCAAGGCTTGTTATGGGATTTGGGTCGTGACAGCTTGGTATCAGAGCACTAGGTTCACTCAGGTCTCACGAGTCATGAGCAAGTCTACTAGAGTCTTGTGGATTGGTACGACATCTGTATTTATCTTCAAGAGGCTACTGGCTGTTAGGAGAATTTCTCTTTCTTGATTCCTTGTCATGCGATTTGATATTAATTGAAGCTTATGTCTTTAGTTCCTTCCTACTTATTCTTACGTGATGTCGAGTATTTGATACCAGTTGGGAATCGATAAGTTGCGGAGATACTGTGGATGTGGTGTAGGATGTCTTTCCCTACATAGGCGGGTGGACTACTATTGTCACCTTGTGGAGGGGTGTTCAGTTGTTCTGCTCTAGTGTTGGTGTTGCCGGCATGTTCAAAGCCATACACGTGGTATTGTGACGTTTCTCGCACTGTTATCGTGCAGTGTTGGTGTAAAAGGTAGGGTGTTTACTTATGTGTTGCGGCACCGAGTGCTTCAGGAGGAGGGTTATTCGATTTGTAATTCAAAGATTTGATATTTAATTCCAGTGCAGGAGATGTAATGGGGCCAAGGTTGTTCAGGCTTTGGTTAAAGGAGTAGCGAGATTTGATATTTCCAAACTTGGTGGAATACTTATTTGTGTTATGGTGTCGTTGTCATTTCAGTGCACTAAGGTTTGTTAGTATCTGATCTTTATTTTGTTTCCTTTGGGGGCGGGGCACGGTGTTGTGAAGTGGTGCCTAAGAAGCGGGTATCAGAGATGACGGTGTGTTGCGACTTCAGGGTAAAATCGATGTTTCCAGTGTTGATGGCTTGAGGGAGATGATCCTTAAGTAGGCTTAGAAATGATGGTATTTTATTTGTTCGGGTTCTATGGAGATGGATCGTGGATTGGCGTAGCATTATTGGTGGCAGAGGATGAAAAAGGACATTATTGGATATGTCTTGCAGTGGCTGAATTGTTAGCAGGTCAAGTATGAACAACAGAGATCAAGTAGTTTGTTTCGGAATATGGCTGACCCAGAGTGGGAGAGGTAGTGTATCATATGGATTTGGTGGTAGGATAGTCACATGCTTTGAGAAAGCTTATTGTGATTTGGATCACGGTGGAAAATTACTAAGTTTGTGTATTTCACTTGAGATAGTGGCTTCTATACTTGGGAAGTTTAAATGTGACAAAAAGAGTTGCTTGGGATGCAATGGAATGTGAATGCTTGATTATCATTTGGGGATGCAATATAGTTTCGAGTTGTAAATGTATTGTTGGACTTTCATAGAATGAACAGAGTCTTACAACTGGTGGACAAGTGTGGACTCTAGAGGACTAACTTATTTCATAGTGGTTATAACCATGGAAACTTTGTTGGAGAATGTCAATATAGGGTTAGGCAGGTGGGTTATCTCCTACGAGAGGATAGGAGTTGCATGATTTCCGATGAAGTTCCTATAAGGACTTATATCTTTTATCCAATGGGATGCATGTACTATGATGTAGGGCTTGGATCGCTTGAAGAAGATGGTGCAACTGTTGGGAGGTTGAGTGTGCATTTGGGACTGATAATTTAGGCTATGCTATGATTTGTGCAGCATGACCTTATGAGGAATTCAACTAGGTTATAGTACGGGATCGTGGTAACTTAGAAGAAGAAGTTAGTGTGGGTTCTTGGTTTATGTGATTATGGCTTAAAGTCAAGTGGGGGAGCCTACCGTCGATGATTGAGTCATGTGGTCGTATGTCTTTGCAGATTCTAGGATTCGGTACATTGGTGGATTACTTATGACTGAGGAAGAGAGCATAAAGGGTAATTCGAGCAAGGAATCTGACGGTTGTGTACTACATTTCGCCTTATCGATTCATGTGAGGATTGTGGGAATGGCTCAGATTTTATACTTCTTGTGAATGTGATGTGCAAGGGAAGGGATTCATTTGGTTGCTTTTTTAAAGTATTTGTGTGCCAACGGGGTACTAGTTGTTTGGTTATATAAGCGGCACATGCTTATGGTGGGTGACTCTTAATAACGGTTCTAGTGGGCTCAAGATTCAAAGGAGGTGCCTAAGGATTTTTGAGTTCATTGAGTGACTGAGGAATGGGTTTTACAGTGGAATGTGAAAGGCGCGCGCAGTATTTCTATGTTACTATCGGGTCTGCAATGCAGTTTTAGGACGATGAAAGATACAATTTCAGATTCTCATGAGGTATCTTCGGAACGAGAGTATCAATTGGAGGTACTATTGAGTTTGTGAGAGGGTGTAAAATGGCTTATGGATATTGAAACGACATGGTATTGTGATTTGGGGTCACTTAGGATGAGTGTTGATTGAAATCCATTGTGTGCTGGGGAGAGAAGTGTTGTTTTGAAAGCAAATCAAGAGGAAATATGAAGAAGTTAGGTTAGTTCAGCAGTGGCCTGGATCAACAAGGTAAGGAAAATGATTGGTTCCTTCGGTATGATAAGGCCATACAGGTTTTTCGTGGCTATGCTGGTGGATGGGCAGTCTCCGTAATTTGGTTGATTTAGAGGTATTTAATTCTGATGGTTTTATTATTTGCAAATGGGTCCCCGAAGATTTTTGGTGGTTTAGACTATGACTTGAGACTTGTGTCTTTTGCAGTTATGGGAAGCTGGTCGCCTGTTGCGATTTTTTTCTGAAAGGAGTTTTCTAGTCAATGAAGTGTTTATTCTACTAGCGGTTCAAGATTTTGATGGGATTCTAGTACTCTCGCATAATAGTAGGATTGATTTGTGAATGCTTGATAAGCATTATATAAATAGCATGGTCGGTGAGCATTGATGTTCAGATTTGATTACTTGGTGCAGAAGATTGTGGGAGTATCTCCCATGGGATGATTGTGTAGGGATGTTCAGATTTTATTACTTGGTGCAGAAGATTGTGGCAGTATCTCCTATGGGATGATTGTGTAGGTGTAACTTGGCATTCTGTTAGGTGAGAGAGATTGAGGTCAGATATGGACATTATGGTACTATCGCAGATTGGAGAATTTGTTTATGAGAGACGTATTATTCCTTTGGTTGCGGACTGTGGAAGTTTGTTATGGATTTGACGGTTGATCATATGTGTCACAGATATGGTTATTGTGGATCTTTAGAAGGCCGCTGGCCTATTCTAGGATGATTGGAATCGATTTAGAGGCCCATTGATAGGCCTAAAATGAAAGTTATATTGTACATTAGATCGGATATGTTTATTCATCACAACATTTGTCTATGGATGAGCTTTCGGGCATGTTGTATGTTGTTCCTGTTATCATCTATTTCATGTGTTACTTTTATGCGACGTGGGATGTGAGGCAGCTTGATTATTCACACATGTGTTGTGGTCCTGTGTAGTCTTCTGGTGTTATATGAGCGAGATGACTCTCGAGATGCTGATTTGTTTATTGCACCTTAACCGTGCTTGGGCCTTTGTAGCGCATGGTGCTATCCATCTCGCTAGAGTTATGTTTATGCACTTGGCGTGTTTGTAGTTGATATACATGTGTCCAGTGAGTATGAGCATTTGGCTCGATGGGTATTCCCATGAAGATGCTTATGTGTGGACCAGCTGGCACGTCGCTATGGATATGATGTGTGGATCGGGTTGCACGTCGCAACAGTATCATGTGTGGATCGAGTTGCACACTGTAATCATGGGATGTTGTGTACGACTCCTTATACTATTTTATGTGTTTTACTTCTCCTATGCGGGATAGATTCATAGAAATTCGTTTGGTGGTTATATCTGTCATTCATGCGGGATAGTTATGTACATGGGTTTCCTTTTCTTATTGGTTATCTTCGAGTTATGGCTGTTGGTGCATGCGTTGCGTCGTATGAGATTTTAGATGGTTTTTTATGTGGCTTGTTGAACGAACAAATTGTATTATGTGAGACGAGGTTGTTGGGCCTGGAATCGGTGTAATCAGATGGGTATAATGTATGTTAGAGAAGGAAAGCCACAAATCAGTTTAGAATGCGGCAATGGTTCTTGTCGAAGGGAGGAACTCCATGATTTATTGACTTGACGAGGGTTATAAGATTCTATATATCTCCTTCATCATTATAGTATTTCAAGGGTTGGAATAGGGCCTTCATGTGTTAGGAGGTGTATTACCAGTACCATATTCGAAAACGTACAGTTATTGTGGTTGGATGATATTGCTATGGGCCCATGAGCAATGCGGTACCTTGTGTGGTTACGACTTGGGTGCATGTGCATGTGTTGGTACTTCTTGTTGAGATTGATACAGTGTAGGTATGCAAGAATTGAACCTTATAGGAAATTCCGGATGTTGGAATTTAACTCTAAGACTTATGGGCTAAGGTAGTAGAAAGGATCTTCACCCGGGGTTAAACTAATGTGCTCATATGGATTGTGTTGGCACAGGTAGGTGCACGAGGAGTTATTAAGTGATTTTGGCAACTTTGGAACGGTTCTTGGCATGTTCAAGGATGAGCGCATGTTTAAGTGGGGGAGAATGTAACGACCTGACCGATCGTCTTGAGCATTTGAATTTCCATTCGGTGGTTGTCGGTTTACATGCCTTAATTATCATATTTATTCTGAGACTGGACTTGTATAGAGTATCGAACCTTGCTATCCTAAATACTTGATACACTACTTGGTTAGTCGTGGAACCTATACCTTCTTTTACGGATATGTCCTACATTGTTCATATTTGTCCGAAAGCTTCTTGAATTTCATAACTCACACATATATTCATGAGTGGGGCCAATGACTCGTCAAGTTTCACTATCCTATGGGATCAGGCTAAACGCCTTAGCAGTACCATTATGGGATCGGGTCGTTTGCCACGGCTGTATTATGAGATGGATCCATGGATCGGTCGTACGACCATGGTAATGTACACTATTACTATGGGATCGGGTCGTGCTCCACCACAGGATATCGTGCCATTACTCTTATGGGATCGGGCCATTCGCCTCGGCAAAATCGTGCGTAATATATGATAAGAAGTTAGCCTACCTATGAATCTGTCAGACGTGAGATGTGATGTTTTAGTGGTTATTGAGCTGGCTTATATTCCATTCAAGATGGTGTTGGGTATTTGAGGATTTTGTGTTTATCTTCTATTGAGAATCGTGCTATGTACACATATCTTTTTTCACCATTTTACTTGCCTTGGTTCGTACCTGTCTACTTTCATTTCATTTATTTATTGGATCAATAGTAAGTGTCGATGCCGATCCCTCTTAACTACTTCTTCGGGGTTAGGCTAGATACTTACGGGGTACGCATTGATTTTCGTACTCATACTACACTTCTACACTAATTGTGTAGGTACTGAGACAGGTACATTTTGGTGGTCATCTGGACGCGTAGGTGTGGTTGCTGAGGAGACTTTGTGGTGAGCTGCTCTCTATGTTACGATCCGCAGCATATGGAGTCCCGTCCTATTCATTTATTGCTTTTTGTCTATTTTCTATTCTAAGCAGTAGTTGTATTAGTATTGTATATTCTAGTAGATGCTCATGCACTCGCGACACTGATTTTGGGGGTTTCTAGAGGAGGCTCACTATTGTACCTAATATTATTATCACTTCGGTTTACGTATTATACATACTCAGTTTTGGTAAAGAAGAACATATGTTTCCATGAGTTCTAGATTTAATTCTATTTATTTAATGAAATTCATGTTTTTAAAAGTTAAAATGGATAATTAATTTGGATGTACACGCGTTGCTTTGCCTAATAGCATCGTTGGGCGCCACTACCACCTGTTATGGGGTTTTGGTCGTGACAAAATAACCTTCCAAAAGTCCATAGAAACCTATCTATAACACATACCATCAGCTGTCTAATTCTTATCATATCTTCATAGTCCAATGTTCTGCCTACGAGAACATCCAGTCTCTAAATCTTATGAATACCTAAATCTCTATATCCAATCCCACCTCCACTACTCAAATGACTGATACATCACTCATACACAATCATCATACGAAAAATACTCACACAAATCTTATGCGCCACATAGCAAAACTTGAACCTCATCTGCCCAAAACCTGGCGATCACTGTAACACTAATCAAGCATCCGCAAGTCAAAACACAATGCGTCTCCTAAAATGCACACCCTTCTCAGGCGATACCAAATAGTGCCAGCATTCTCTTAAACATCTGAAATCGTCTATGTCTTCTAGAACTAATGACCTTCCCTTTTAAACCAAACCGCAACCTTGTGCTCACAACTTTAAATCCCACACGGTGCTCCATAGCTATCATGCTAACTTGTGAAAATACGAAAATCTCATAATCAACCCTGAATCACAAGCATGATGAACACCCCATCAACTAAGAACCTTCCATTTAACTTAATCTAGGAGGACATCAACGCAAGCAACCCACCATCTATACCCATAGAAGACATCAACCCCGAGACATTGCCATGACCATCGTGAATTATCCGAAACCCATTAACACATAATCAAGTCATCAGAATTTCTTTTCCTCTAACTCAAAAGAGTCACACAGACTGCACCTAAAAGTAACTCAATCCGAAATGCTCGCTCAGAAAGGGCTTTTTGCGAATCTGAAGCCATTTCTTGCATCTCTCCATACTGCCATGTAGAGCCCATATTGATATAGAAGTACCGCAAATCTAAACACCATCCACCACCATTCTCAAGCCCTAGCCATATACAAATCTAAAAATTTGTAAGTACCACATATGAATCTTGAACTCATCAGAACCTTCTCGATAGCCATCCATTCCGCTCCCATCTTTGATGCACAACCTATACGCACTAAACACCTGTGCTCCACCAGCACATGAATACCCAAAAGAAGCAACCAAGCAGTTCCTTTTCCTTGCGCACCATTCTCAACAAATATGTAACCTAAATCATTCCAAGATCTCCACATACCCATAAAGCATATTACATCATGTTCCAGTAGATCCCTCACTTGAAATCATCCTCGACGACACCTTTCTTAAATCATAGCCAATCCACAAGCACATCCCAATCCAAGAACTATAACAACACATGCCCATATGACCCAATCGTTGATGAGAAACTCCTCCACTTAGCTCGAAGCTACAAAATACATCCTCTGATAATCCACGATACCTTTCCTTCTTAACTTGCCATGGCCTTGTGCTGTCGTCGCGCTGAAGCTCCTCATAAACTGACATAGCACTAGTCATCTCCACTCTAGTCATCTGCCAAGTATGAAACATTCCACTGAATAGAAGGCTAATATGAATCATTCAACTCCAAATCTTCTCATAGGGAATAACCAACCTACTTAGCCTCCAACAGTTATCTGTCTATGGCCCTACTTCAGTCACAACCACTATGCTACTAAAACTCTCAAGTCTGCACTCGTCAACCAGATACATGAATCCGCTTCAACCCACAAATGAATAACTGGAATATCTACCAACACATCCGCATCTAAGCCTGGACAACACATCGCGACATCACAAGTCGTCGGTGCACACTTGTACTTAGTGCTCAACATCACATATAGACAATGGGAAGAAATCGAAGTTGCAGGCTTCAAGCTGAAACAAGGTCGCGCTATAAGGAAAGAAAGAAGGGAAGTTTCCTAGAGGCCTGATAGCCTCTTGAAGATAGGTATGGATGTTATCATACCAATCCGCAATACTTTACTAGACACTTGCTCATGACCCTCAGAGAACCTATGAACCTAGTGCTCTAATAACAACTAGTCATGAAGCAAAATCTACCTAGTCGTAATGGCACCTAAACCCAGTGCTAGGTAATCCAAACATAGAATATGGTAAATGAAAGACCATTAACAATAAGAATGAAAGTAACTGAATTCTATGCAATATTTCGTGGACTGAAATTACAAGTCATGAGCCACTACGATTTAGATTTACAAATATGATATGAAGAATAAATATAATATCTGTTTGAAGTTTACATAAATGAAATTGAAGTACTAAACTACCAAGAACAAGAAGTAGCTCGAATCTGGAATGTTGGTACGTCTTCAATGCACAACTTCGTGTTCCACAGCTACGAAGCTCTAAGATTTGCACTCAAGGTGCAGAAGTGTAGTATGAGCACAACCGACCCCATGTACTCAATAAGTATCTTGACGAACCTCAATGAAGTAGTGACGAGGTTTAAGTTATAAGATACTTACTTATTTTTTTACATGTGCAGATGATAAGCAAAAAAAAGTAATACGAGATAGAGAAACGAATAACCACATGACAAAATGAAACAAGAACATGAGTGACTAGACCCCCCATAATACCATCAAAACAAAGTCTTACAACACAACACGGTGGTGGAATGTAACATCCAAGATTAACCACAATTTATCTTTTCTGTTTGATAAGTTGGTATTTTTTCCAACTTCTTTTATGCCTTTTAATAGAGTTATGCCCCAGTTTATGTGATTAATGGACTAACTATGTTTTGAATGATATAATTGTAGGTCATGGAGTTGGGTGAGAATTAAGATATTGAAAATCATCAAATAATTGCAAGAAAAACATCAAATTCAGGCCAAAACTAAAGATGAAAGCTAAAGATGAAAAAGTCCATCATGCATGGGCCACGCAAGTCACCCACGCATTTCACCCACGTAGTTGGAGAACTAGGATGCTGAAAGTTTAAGTTCTGGAAGTGGCCACACATCCTGCATGGGCCAAACATCTTGGCCACGCACTAAGAGCTAAATAAATAGAGTACTAGGCCACGCATCTTACGTGGGCCACGCATCCTACGTGGGCCACGCATCTTGGCCACGCAAGACCCAACGAGGATAATTTTGTCAGCTTTTTAGAAGAGTATAAATAGTACTTTTTAGGTCTTTTTTGACAACTTTTGATAGAGAGGATATTGTATGAGCTGCTGTGAGTTTTCCTAATGGTTAACAAGTGACATCACTGTTTCTCAATCTTCTTCTTCCCTATTTTCATCAATGACTGGATTAAAGGATAATTTGATTGTTTCTTCTATTGTCATGTCTAGCTAAACTTCTTAGCTAGGGTTGTGAATCTGGAATGGTTTTATAGCTATGGGTTATTAATATAGATTTGTCTTTGATTAAATGTTGTGTTATCTAATTGCTTCATGCTTTGTTGTACAATTTTGTGGTTGCAAACACTAGATTAACACCGATCACACTTAGTTCTAACTTGGAAAAGTGGAACTGAGTCTAGGTATAAAGCAATTAGCAAGGAATTGGGTAGATTAAGGAATTAATCTCATCTCAGTTAATGGAATCAAACTAGGAATAGGGAGATTCTTACTTGGGCATTAACAATTGTATTCATAGAGCTCTAAATAGCTTGGAAAGGCATTTATGAATAAAAACTCTTAGTGTTGGAAAATACTAAGTTGGTATTATTGGTATTGTTTTCATAACACATGTTTGATTGATTGGAATCGAATACATCTACACCCATAGCATAGCATACACAAAGGATGAGCAACCCTAGTGCTTTCTCTCGTTGATTACTATTCTCTAATTATTTTCGTATTCTAAGTGTTTGATTAAATTTCGCAGTCATAATTTTAGAAGTAATTGCAGAAAATCACTCTTTTATTTGAAGATTACTTTAAGTTCATTGAATTCACACACTCTTTTATGTTCTAGCACACACCATACTCCTCGTGGGATCGACCCCAACCTTGTTGGGTTTATTATTGCAATCAACCGTACTACTTTCAATTTGAGAATAGGATTGGACGTGACCAATTTTTGGTGCCGTTGCTGGGGAGTACGATGTTCTTGTGTTACCGCGTTATTGTGTGTTTATTCGAGTTCTTATATTTTCTTCGTTGTTACTTTGATGTGTTTGATTTTGGTGTAGATTGTGATGACAGAAGACGATCTTGGTGCTTTGCCTTTAGGTCTTATTAGGGAAGCATCCCGTGCACGCCGGGCAGCAAATCAAAACCAAAGGAACGAACATGTTCCACCGCTTCAACAACAAGTTCCACAAGCACCTAGAGCACAAAAGGATCCACAAGAAGCGGTGCAAAATCGAGGATATGCTAGTGCTATTGTGCCACCAATGATTGGGGGGGGGGGGG
>MCJB01001126.1:0-37208 GCA_002018475.1 Nicotiana obtusifolia | reverse complement strand
GGGGGGGGGGGGGGTACCTCCACAATCACTAGTGCGATGATTAACATGCTTCAAGATAGAGGATATTTCACTGGAGACCCAAGTCAAAATGCCAACTAGCATCTCAAGCACTTCATCGATGTGTTCCAAATGAACAAGCAACCAAATGTATCGGATGAAAAAGTACAATTGAGGTTATTTCCGTTCCCATTAAGAGAGAAAGCTTTTGATTGGTTGGGGAGATTGCCAAATCACTCAATTCACTCATGGAACAAACTTGTGAAAATGTGCTTGGGCAAATATTCCCCCGGGGAGAATGGCCATATTGAGAGATGAAATTGGGGTTTAGACAACATCCTACAAAGGCATTAAATGAAATATGCGAGCGATACAGTGGAATATTTAAGGAAATTTCAAACAACGACATGTCTGGCAACATGCTTTTGCAATCATTCTACCGAGGTCTTAATACCACCAATTAGACCTACGTAAACTAATTAGCTGGGGGAAATATAATGAACAAGACATATCAAGAAGCTGAAGACGTCTTTGATGAAATGGCCGACACCTCAGCTGCTTGGCAATCTAGAGCCAATGTGCCCCAAGGGGATCCATCTATGGTAAACTTGGCTAAGCATATGGAAGCTCAAGGAGAACAAATTGTAGAATTGACAACAACCTTGAAGTTGCTAGCTAAGAACCAAATGCCAAGGCAAGTTAATACTATGGAAAATGTTCAAGGTACGAGTTTTAATCAGACAACAATGGGTAACCAATTCCATGGTCAAGAGGGCATTTATTTTTCCCAAAGATCACATTAAGAAGGCGACTTCCAAGAACAATGTTACCAAATGCAAAATGAGGGAGCTCAATATGTGGGTAACTATCAAGGAGGTCAACAAAAGTCTAAAAACCTAGGACAATGGAGACATGGCAACCAATGGCAAATGGGAAGGTCGAATTGGTCCAACCAAGGCAATCAAGGCTGGAATTGCAATAATCAAGGAAATCGCAATGGAGGGACATCTCAGAACTACAACCAGCAAAGGCCCTACAACAATCAAGGGCAATCTTTCGGTAATCCCAAGCTAAGAGGTATGATGGAGAGAATGATTACAAATTAGGAGCAGTCCAATAAAGAAAGAAGAGAAATGAATCAAGTGGTCAGTTCTCATACCACATCAATCAAGCAGATTGAGACTCAATTGGGACATATTTCATCTCAACTGAATGTGAGGCCACATGGAGCATTGCTAAGTGATACTGTTGCAAATCCAAAGGGAAATGAGGGTATAGGCCACATCTTTGCAATTACCACGAGGAGTGGTAAAGTTCTTAAAGGAAGAACTATTTTGATTGAAGATGATGAAGAAGAGGAGACTATACCTCCTAGAGTGGTGACCCTCCTAAAGTCGATGTACCGGTAGTAGAGCTATATGGGATTGAAGAGATGAAACAAGCACCAAGTTCTCTTCAAGATGTGATTGATATACCTCCTAGAGAAAATGAAGTAATCAAAGAAGCAACTAAAGAGGCTCCTAATTCTTACAAGCAGGTACCTAGGCCACCTCCTCCTTATCCGCAGAGGTTTGCCAAACAACAGAAAGAGGGACAATTGCAGAAATTCTATGACATGCTGAACCAAATCACTGTTACTATGCCTTTTGTGGAGGAACTGAAGAAAATGCTAGGGTATGCCTAGTTCATGAAGGACTTGGTCACCAAGAAGAAAAATGTCAACATTGAGATAGTCAAAGTGAGACATCAGTGCAGCGCAATCATTTCACTCGTTGGAGTGAAAATGATGAAGGATCCTGGGGCATTCAGTATCCCTTGTACTGCTGGTGTGACAAGTTTCACCGAAGCATTATGTGATTTGGGCGCAAGTATTAATATAATGCCTTACATTGTGTTCAAGGGATTGGGGTTGGGTGATCCAAGGCCTACTTCTATAAAGTTTTTGTGGCAGATCGAACCCTGAAAAAGCCGTTGAGGGTCATTGATGACATTCTTGTCAAGGTGGGTCATTTCTACTTCCCAGCCAACTTTGTGATATTGGACTGCGAAGTGGATAGAGAGGTCCCCATCATGCTTGGTAGACCATTTTTGACTACGGGGCGGGCTATTTGTGATGTGGAAGCAGGAGAACTGAAATTCCATTTGAATGATGAAGAAGAAATCTTCCATATCCAGAAGTCAATGAAGCAATCGCATGACTATAGAGTGATCTCTGTGATTGATATAGTAGATGATATGGTAGATGAGGATATGCAAGAAATGTGTCATGATGAATACTTGAGGACGGTTCTCCTAAATTCAAATAATTACCCCATGGACAAGCTGTAGTTCCAATCCTATGAGAAAGTATCAATGTACAAGCGAAGGAATAAATACCTCTACCACAAGAAAATCAAGAATAAAGAGTTTTACCCGGGGGATATGGTTCATATTTACAGTTCAAGGTTCAAATTGTTGGGGGGAAAGCTTAAACCGAAATGGTGCGGGCCATTCAAAATTGTTATTGTATGCCCATTCGGTGTCATGAATTTGCAATCTGAAGATGGTATACGAATATTCTAGGTGAATGGGCAAATACTTCGACATTATTTTGTTGAAATTGATAAAGAAAAAGTAGTCTCAGGAGTTGAGATGGGGGAAAACCCAGTGGAATCGTGAAGTTTGTTGTTGTTGTGTCGTGCCTCGATATTAAATAAGGCGATTTTTGGGAAGAAACCCAAGTTCTTGGGTTTTTGGGAAGACACCACCACGTTTGGATTGAGGGAGTTCTTCTTACCTTTACCCTTACTCTTATTTTGATTGCATAGTGGGCAATGCAAATTTTGTGTTTGGGGAGGGCATTAATGATTGTAGGTGTTGCTTTTAGTGCATGTTTTTATGCTTTCTAGTGGTTAGAAATAACCTCTTTGGGTTTTCTTTTCCATGGTTCTTTCCCAAAGTTATAACTTTTGAACTGAGTATCTTTTTGTTTTGTTTTAGTGGTAGCTGGTAATTAATAAATAAGTGTTGGTGGTAATCTTCTTGTCCCCTGCCAACTCATGGCTTGTTTGGTACCAATACAACTTAAACCTTAGAATATAAATTAATGGGAGTTAAAAAAAGAGAGAGATTGAAGTAATGGTCTTTGTTGTGACTTTTAGGTTCGATCTTTGGCTCTTTAATTCACTAAATAGTCTTTTAGGATATGTAGGACTTCTTGAGTTCATTTGCTTTTATTGGACCCTTAATACATACTATAAAGTGTTGCATGTGCCACGAGTAGAAAGGTTCTTGTTGAGTTCCCTTGCTTCTTTGGTGGTCTAGAACTTTCCCTAAGTGTGTATCAAGGCGAAATCTTAGGTTGCACTTAATTTGGAAAGCGACTTTAGGCATTCATTGGATCTCTTGTACCTTTAATTTTCCACCCTTTGCAGGTTTACCCTAGTCAACCCCATTGAACATTTAGCATTTTATTCGGCAACCACATTACAAAACGTTTTCCTTTTCTGTTGACCTCTTTAGATGCCCTGACCTTCTTGAGCACTTGAAGCTACAATTTAGGCTATTAGCCTAAGTTTGGGGGAGAAGATGAGAAAGTTTGTCGTGGAAGCTAAATGATTGAATGCGATGACTTTACCATATTGACAAAAATGTATATATTCCTCAAAAAAGGAGAGAGAGAAAGAAAAGAAAAAGAAAGTATTTGTTAAATAAAAAGGGTTGACATGGTGTTAAAGTTGATAAAGGAGCAAAGAATGGAATTTTGATTAGAAAGTGTTTTGAAGTGTTGAATTGTAGTGCTTAGAATGGTCGTAGTCACCTTTTATCTATGTAGATATCCTACCCCTAACCAAAAGCCTACATTATATACCCACAAATTCTAAATGATTTTGAACTAAGTGCACCTACATTAGTGGAGATTTACAAAGGGCAAGCCTATGATACCACTTTTGAGCAGTTGAACATCTTTATGAGAGAGAGTGCTTAATTATTTCTATTTGTCATCCCACTCTTGTTTTGAAAGACACAGTATATGTGTGAGGTTGTTTGTTGATTGTGAGGGCACATGGAAACTCGAGTTGAGAATTAGTTTCTTTTCCTATTGGGATGAATGAGCAAATGAAAGTTATTTTGTGATGAAGAGGGAAATTTAGAGGCTTTGATGTCATGACTTTGATTGTTTCTTCGATTGGTAGTATTTGAGCACTTGAATTAAAATTGAACTTTTTGGAAAGATGTAATGATTCAAATGCTTTGGATTAATAATTGGTACCAACCAAAGCTATGAGTTTTGTGCTTGGAATTGGGTTGTGGCTAAGTGCTTAATTTTGTTGCTAGCTTGATTGTCTAGTTGTTCTTATGAGTCTGCTCTTTGCTTTCCCTCAAGAACCCTTACGGTGCACAACCCGATCCATTTATCAATACCACTACTGTTGCGGTGTGCAACTTGATCCTTACATAGACACACACACACATGTACACACACTATTGCGGCGTGCACCCCGATCCACATATATATAAGATCATATGAAACTACAACAACCAAGCAAGGGAAGTTCAACAACATAACACCAAGAAAACGACCACACGGTATTCAACTAGTAAATACAAACTCAAGCAAAGTAAGATAGGCAGAGCAGTATCCAAGAGCTAGTCTCCCATATATATTAACAAGGCTTACACAAAGCATAAACACACAACCTATTAAAATCCACCCAATCATGCTAAACATTAAAGAGTAAGACATGAAACGAATAATAATTTTTGGCAAGTAAAAACAAGTATCAAATGGAGGCATTTAATACCTGTATAACATGTACTTTTGGGGTGAGACTGGGGTACTTAACATTATAAGGAGATATTATAAGAGTTATTTTAGTCGTATGATAGTCATGTGCTATGTTTTAAAGTCAATCAAGTGGTGGAACAAAAGTTGGAAAAGGTCATCACAAGTTGCATTCGAAAATGTGTTGAAAGTTAGGTCAAATGTAGCTGTACTTTTATCCCAATATGTTTGGGATTAGGGGATGATCTACCAATAAAATTGACAATCTACAACTCTATTTTCTAACACATTAAACCGTTTGTCGATACGGCATCGGAGTATAGAGCTATTTGCCGTTTGTCGAAATTGCCCAGACTGCATAAACGACAAGTTGGTGTGTCACTAAAGCTTTTTGAGAAATACATTTCATGTGTTATCTAATGTATTTTTTGGACATATCATATACCAAATTGAAGTTCTTGGAATTTAGTTTCTAAATCTCTTAACCGTTAGTTCATACGAAATCCGGATAAAAAAATATAAGCGTCGTGATAAAGGTCAATGCTAGGGTGCCAAGCTAGCACCTCTTTGACTTTTCTAAAGTTGATATATATAGGATTTAAATTGTCTTTCTCTTCTTTTTTTCATAGGACACGACCAGAGAACCTCCATAAACTTACCCTTAAGCTCTCTACAAGGGTTTCAAAGAGGATTAATATCCTGAGTACAAAATCAAGAAGCGATAATATTAGAACGATCCCTACGACATAAGTATCGCTACATCGCCTCTCTTTTTCTTTGTAGTTTGAGTTTTGGAAGGTACTTCATAGTTAAGAAAATGCCTACTTTCTGTATTTAATCTTTTAAATATCAAGATAGATTGATAAATTTGTTTCCTAATAGTTAGAACTCATGGGACGGTGATCGAAAGCCGCGAGTTCGATTTATTTCACTTTTAGTGGACTGTTTTGTAGTCCACTCATGTTGGCCTCTTGTGCTGATGGTTTATGGAGTTTTGTAGGAGAAAGCGGTTGGGGAAACAGAAAATAATGAAGGAATGATGGGTTGGTCGTTCGTCGTTGCATTTTTTAGGTTCTTTGACACTATTTTTGTTGTCGTTTTTATGTATGAAGTGATTAGGGTGTGTGGACGGTTTTGTGGTATATTGTGATGGAGAGAAGGTTGGAAAATGATGCATACATGTTGTTAATGTTGTTTTCTTGTTGTTTGTGGTATATGGTATTGGAGGAGGGCCTAGTTACAGTGGAGATGTTGCCCAAATTTACGTAAATGAGCTACTAGTTTAAGTTGCGGACTTAGCCTTTATTCAGCACTGATTTTGAATCTCCTTATGTTGTGGTAGATTGAGTTAAGTTGTTTGAAGAATTGCTTGGAAGGTATTAAGGACTCAAAGAATTAAAGGTATGTTAAGGCTAAACCTTTCCTTCATTTTGGCATGATCTCGTAGCTACATGTGTGTGATAACGAGACATAAAGAGATGTTCGTATTCCTGAATTTATTCATATTATCCTAGTCTCTTAAGTTACAGTATTCTCCCTTATTGGGACTTTCTATTCAGTTAAGTATTGTCTTCTTTCATCCAAGAGAGCATAGAGTCTGTATATTTATACAGTATACAGTATTTTCACCACTACCGAACTATAATCGGTGGGCAGGCCCCTATTGGATAACCTCAGATTAGACGGTAAGTTATATGCCGAGCCTACTGTGGCCGAGTGCCTATGAGCGATCCCTAAATGGTCGACATACAAAGCCTAATATGGCCGAGCGCCTATGAGCGATCCTACTACGGCAGAACAGTTATATGTACCGAGCCTTATAAGGCCGGACATATATTTTACTTACTACATTGAGAGAGATGAGTCAGTATCAACAAGTAAGCATATCTTCAGATTATCTTTGACTCCCAGTTACTTTCAATTATTATATTATTAGCTTAGTTTCAGTATTCAGTTATTCTGTTGCCTTACATACTCGGTACATAGAGCCAAACATCAGCTTGGTTGGTAATTACCAGGTCTAGACCTTGGAGTCCATTTTATATATACTGGTTTGATGGGTAGGTCGAGGCCCTGTCCCGACCATGGTACAATTCAGTTATCTCTAGAGGCTTGTAGACGAGTCCTGTATATTTTATATATCAGCAGATGTTCATGGCGGCCTCATCAGCCTGCACAGTTATATATATATATATATAGAGAGAGAGAGAGAGAGAGAGAGAGAGAAAGAGATATGAGCTTTTTGGTATGTTTACCCCTCAGATGAGAGAGACGATATTTTCAGATGATTTAGAATATGGCCTCATCGGCCTAAGTTGAGGGTTACCCCTCCAGAGTTCACAGTTACAGAGTGGTATGCTCGGGCCAAATATGGCACCGGGTGCCAGCCATGCCTCTTCAGGTTTGGGGCGTGATAAACTTGGTATCAAAGCATTTCTATCCCAGGGAGTCTACAAGCCGTGTCTAGTAGAACATTGTTTATGGATGTGTTGTGCACCACACTATATGTACAGGAAGCTACAAGGCATTTAGCAGTCTTTTACCCTTCTTTCTAATCCAAATCGTGCTATAGAGCTGAGTCATAAGAGTTCGAGCCAAGACTTATGTTTGTTAATGATATGGAGATGCTTTCAATTAGAAAAAATTATACCTAGCCGGAGTCTAACATGGCAACAAGTAAGGGCACTAAAAGAGAGAGAGTTCTTGACGACGTGGCCCTGTTTGAGGCCCAATCAGATCGTGCATACCAGATGTGCAAATTTCCAGCGTAACACCCTAAGATGGGAATATCAAATACACCCCGTGAATAACAAGCCATGGGAGTATCATAAGGTAAAAGTTTAAGTTTCAACATGTAATTGAAGCAAGGTGAAGGAGGGTACGAGGTACCCTGTTAGTGAAAATTATCAATATTAACAATTCAGGCAGAGAAATACAAGTACTTTGAGTTTACTTTCAACAGTGATAGAGGTATGTACAATAGGCCACACCCATCTCAGTTATGCCCAATAGAAGCTAACATATATAGTTTAAGAGAATGATGGGATATCAGGATCCAGCTAGGATTAGAGTAACCCAAAATGGTGGAATAAGCTAGGGGAGCTAAAGTGAAACAAGGTTTTGTTGAAGTTTTTAGAATAATGTGATAGATAGAAATATTAGCAGGAGAATAAGAAGAAAGTAAATGAAACATTACGAGTAAGGTATGATAAATGGGTGACAAAGGTAAATCAAAATATGACAAGATGACAGAGTCTATATTCAAGTGAAGTAAAAGACAAGAGGTTACAGGCCTTGAGACAATAAGAGAGTTTAAGCTGGTGACTCCCACGTGATTACCAACAAGCTAAGTTAGACCCCGTGAGTAACAAAATTTTGTATGGGCTAGTAAACAAGATAAAATTGAACATGATTTAGGGATTGAAGGATTTCATAACAGTCATCATCGTGAGAATTCAGAGATCACATTTCGGCAATGATAGAATGGACAACGGAAGAATAACCTTTAAAGTTCATTCAGGAAGACGCTTCGGTAAAGCAAGCACTGTGAGCAGAGTTAAGATTAAGGAACTAAGTGTGCCAGTTACACTGGGTGTCACCCTCGCCCGTAAGAATTTCAGTTATCCCTGGTAGAGAAGGGTTACCGCAAGGCGAGTAAGAGTAAGTGAAGATGTGAAAAGATGCCAAAGATGAAGAGGTAAAACTTATATAGGTAAATCTTCATTGCATTAAATGCTAGTACTCCCCTAAAGAGGGGAAGATAGTGTGATCTGGTATTAAGTAGAAGTTATGTAGTTCAAGTAGCTGTGGGATGGTAAAGAAATAATGTGGTTAAAAGGCGAAAGGAATGAGATTATATTTATTCAGATCTACACATATGTTACCACTCCAGATCATTATTCAAGCACAATGTGGGGGAGAGGTAGTAAGGGTTCTCGACCAGGATGTTATTGATAAATAAGTGTGAATGGACACTTGATACGTTAGGAGCCAGTGAAAAAGGAAAGTTAAGACAAAAGACATAACCCAAGAGAGGTTACACAGGATATAGATATGAGCATGGACTGATGAGTAGTTAGTAGTTGATCCAGGAGGAACCTAGTTATGGCTAGACAAGAGGTCTCAGATAAATCAGCAGATCATGCAAGATAAACATACTAAAACCCAGCACAAGAAATTCAGCCTCGAAGATATGACATCGTAATCCTTGAGAATATTCAGTTAAGAGTTGTGGTAGTTAAAGGTATCGTATAAGTATTACGGAAATAAAAGAGAGTGCCGCTAGGGAGATAGTCAAAATTTTAGTTCAGAAGTAACCCTACAAGCACAAGGGCGCAAAGGTAGGTAACTACGGGTAATTATAGGCGAGTAAGTACATCAAAAATTTCATCGGGTATATGATGTAAAAAGCTCCTAGCTTTACACGAGTCAGATGGTCTTCCGTAAGTGCTGTAACGAAAGACTAGCTGAGAAAATAAGGAAGAAGGCATCAATATAAGCATAGTGACCTAAAGAAGAAATGATCTTGTAACAACAGTCTCACTACAACATTGTATGCACTCTATAACAAAGTAGCACCTGTCGTGACCAAGGAACAAGAAGTAAAATCAAAGTAGTATTCGAGATCATATGAGTTGCACGAAATTTAAATAGGTGTGGGCACTAAGATAAACCAAGTATTCATGCAACAAGTGGCAGAACGACCATGAAAAGTAATTTCTTGCTTTTAAAGAAAGCTGAGAAGAAATGAAAGGAATTATTCGATCAATGACCCAAAGTTAGTTACATTATGAAAGCACTTAAGATTTTCGACTATTATCCATGCAGCATATATTTAGACATTCCTATAGCTATAGGAGACTCCGGTATAAGTTAAAAGAAAGAATTGAGTCCACCTCATAGACAAAGGCTTGAATTGTTAGAAGATTATATTATGGATGTTCCACAGCGCCCACGAAAGGTGAAAGCAACAACTAATACCCTGAGCCACAAATTGGAAGATAGCTTAAGCCTACTTAAAGGCCGAGAGAGAAGAGGAAACTAAAGAGTTACATCAGCTAAGTAAATAAAGGGTCTGATTATTAGATCTAGATAATTATTGAAATCATGACTTAGAACATTGATGAATCACTCTTAATATCAGAGGTACAATAGAGATAGTACAATAGCCATATTCTATAACCACTCTACAATAAAGCCAGTTAGAAAAGTACCAGCCTCATAAGGAGTAAGTATGAAGCTCTCACTGGATTGTGTATGCAGTAAGGTGCAAGTGTTATAGTAGAGCTTCAAGTTTTGGACGTGAATTCCCCCTATGTGGAAGGAAGGTTATGAAAGTGACATAAGATACAATGCAAGATTTAAAGATAAGAAAGGTTAAGGTAAAGAAGGTAGAGATACTAAAATGCAGAAGGTTGTGAATAGTCCATACTTCAGATAGAGAGCTAGAAGCACAGTGATTTAGTATCCGCAAATGATAGTGGTGTCGGTGATATATCTTCTAGCCTAAGGTTTTCAAGTACCGAGAGGTCTAGCTAAGAGAGTTAAGAAAAGTTAGAGACGATGTGATGTCTTGCTTGAAGTTCGAGAATAACATAAGGAAATTTATGGTGCTAGCAAGTTAAAGGAAGGTTGCGAGTAGTATAAATAGATATGTGTAGGTCGCAAGCTAAAGTATGGTAAAGCAACAAGTTTTTGGTGGATAGGAGTAAGGATAAGAAGAGGTGATTGAGAAGGTGACGAGAATAGGTAAGGCCTCAGGATTAAGCCCATCAAAACAAGAGAGCTGATGGTTTCCATATGTTATAGAAAGCTCCGTAAGCCTGAATGAACTCGGAGGAGTTTAAGGCTATGAGCATTTAGAAGAGATGGAATGCTGTCCTGTTAGGAGAATAAGGGTGTAATTATGATAAATGTTAAGAGAATGACATTTAGGCCTTCGATTGAGTGATAATTCAAGAGAAGTCATTTCATGAATTGCATGGGATTAGAATACCCCCAAAAGATGAATCACGTTGGGATGCTATGAAATATGGTTACTGAATATTAGTATCATCCCTAGGTGGATCAGGCAAATAACTTCAGAAGTTGCCCAATGAGGTGTGAGCCCTAACGACAATGTATTACGTAAGAGGTTTCAAGTTATCAGTGGTAGATTATAGATCAACATTAGGTGAATCAACAATAGGCGGATAAAGTATCAAAGTATGAGATGAGATTAGGCTGTCATTCTTAAGATGAACAGTAATGAGGAAGAACTAAAGGACTTAGATTTATACATATAGGATAAGTAGCGAGAGAGTAACCTAGAGTTGGGTAGCAAACCTTGGTAATAATAAGCAGAAGTAAGGGTAATGGTATAGTATAACCTACCTAGATGCTGTAAAGCCATAAGGACAGATATACAAGGATACAAAACAAGATATAACAATAGTCGTAAGTTCGACAAAGTACCGAGCGAAGAACTTCAGTACACCTATACATACCGGGAAGAACAACTTGTCAGAGTTCTGTATATGTTCCCAAAGTGAGGCCTAGAGATTTGCTAAAAGCTAAGGGAAAAAGGAAAAAAGAGTCGCATAAGCGTACATACAAGGACAAAGTCATACAGGCTACATGATAGAAGGTTACAACAATTACGAGATTGGCAGAATTCCGACAACAAGTCGTGGTTGAGAAAGAGGTCTAAAGCGGAGAATGCCCTGGCCTTTGGATTTATACACAAAACAGTTGCCTAGATGGCAAGGACAATATTAAATATTTGTAACAACTATAGGTTATGAGACTGATAAGCACATCAGTCAATATTCATGGATGAATGTTCCAAAGTGGGGAATGATGTTACACCCCATGTTTTCGTACGTAAGAGTACGTTGTAAGTCAATTGATGTAAGCTCAGAAATGAAATCATCTTTAAAAAGTTTACAAAGTTAGTTAATCATGTTAACGTGGAGGTTACAAATATTTAAGATCATGAATACCAAGTACCAAGAGAATTTGAAAGCTTAGGAGCTAAACGAATTGAAGAAAATATATTTCGTCAAAAGTCGACAAGTTGAGAATGTTATAACATGTACTTTTGGGGTGACACTAGGGTGCTTAACATTATAAGGAGATTACGTTATGAGTTATGTTAGTCGTATGATAGTCGTGTGTTATGTTTTGAAGTTAAGCGAGTTGTGGAACAAAAGTTGGAAAAGGTCATCACAAGTAGCATTCATAAGTATGTTGAAACTTAGGTCAAATGTATTTGAGATTTTCTCCCAATATACTTGGAATTAGGGGATTATCTACCTATCAAATTGACAATCTACAACTCTAGTTTCTAACACATTAAACTGTTTCTCGATAAGACATCGGAGTAGAGAGATATTTACAGTTTGGTGTGCAGACTGCATAGGTGACAAGTAGGTGTTTCACTAAAGCTTTTTGAGCAAGACATTTCGTGTATTATATGAGGTCTTTTTGGAACATATTGTATACCCGATTTAAGGTCTTGGAATGTAGTTTCTAACGCTCTTAACCATTCATTCATACGACATCCGGATAAAAAGATATAAGTGAAGGGAGAAGGGCCAATGCTAGGGTGCCAAGCTAGTACCTCTTTGACTTTTCAAAAGTTGATATATATATATATATATATATATATATAGGCTTTAACGTCATTATCTTCATTTTTTCATAGGACACGACCATAAAACCCCCATAAACTTACCCTTAATCTCTCTACAAGGGTTTCAAAGAAGATTAACATCCCGGATACGAAATCAAGAAGCGATAATATTAGAACGATCCCTACGACGTAAGTATCGCTATATCGCCTCTCTTTTTCTTTGTAGTTTGAGTTTTGGAAGGTACTTCATAGTTAAGAAAACGCCTAACTTCTGATTTAAGCTTTTAAATATCAAGAAAGGTTGATAAATTCATTTCCTAATAGTTAGAACTCACGGGACGGTGATCGGAAGCAGTGAGTTCGATTTATTTCACTTTTAGGGACTATTTTGTAGTCCACTCGTGTTGGCCTCTTGTGCTGATGTTTTATGGAGTTTATTAGGATAAAAGGTGTGGAGAAACAACACATAATGAAGGAATGGTGGGCTGGTCGTTCTTCGTTACATTTATTAGGTAGTTTGATTACTACTTTTGTTGTCGTTTTATGTATGAGGTGATTAGAGTGTGTGGGCTATTTTCTGGTATATTGTGACGGAGAGAAGGTTGGAAAATGATGCATACATGTTGTTATTGTTGTGTTCTTATTGTTGTTGTTATATGGTATTGGAGGAGGACCTAGTTATAGGGGAGATGCTGCCCAAATTTACGTAAACGAGCTACTAGTTTATGTTGCGGACTTAGCCTTTACTCAGCACTTATTTTGAATCTAATTATACTGTGGTAGATTGAGCTGGGTTATTTGAAGAATTCCTTGGAAGGTATTAAGGACTCAACGGAGTATAGGTATGTTAAGGTTAAAAACCTTTCCTTCATTTTGGCATGATCTCGTACCTACATGTGTTTTATAACGAGACATAAAGAAATGTTCGTATTCCTGAATTTATTCATATTATCTTAGTCTCATAAGTTACAGTATTCTCCCTTATTGGGACTTTCTATTCAGTTAAGTATTGTCTTCTTTCTGCCAAGAGAGCATAAAGTCTATATATTTATACAGTATTATAGTATTTTTACCACCACCGAGCTATAATCAGTGGGCTGACCCCTATTGGGCAACCTCCGATAAGAGGGTAAGTTATATACTGAGTCTAATGTGGTCGAGCACCTATGAGCGAGCCCAGAATGGCCGAGATACAAAGCCTAGTATGGCTGAGCGCCGATGAGCGAGCCTACTACGGTAGAGCAGTTATATGTACCGAGCCCTATAGGGCTGGACATATATTTTATTTACTATATTGAGAGAAATGAGTCAGTATCAGCAGGTAAGCATATCTTCAAATTATCTTTGACTCCCAGTTACTTTCAGTTATTATATTATCAGCTCAGTTTCAATTTTTAGTTATTTTGTTGCCTTACATACTCGGTACATTATTTTGTACTGACGTCCCTTTTGTTGGGGACGTTGCATTTCATTCCTATAGGTACTGCTAGACTGCTAGATAGACCTTCCCAGTAGACAGAGCCAAACATCAGCTTGGTTGGTAAGCTCCACGTCCCCCGAGTTACCGGTTATAGACCTTGGAGTCCATTTTATATATACAGGTTTGATGGGTAGGTCGAGGTCCTGTCCCGACCGTGGTACAGTTTAATTATCTCTAGAGGCATGTAGAGAAGTCATGTATATTTTGTATATCAGTAGATGTTCATGGCGGCCTCATCAGCGTGCACAGTTTCTATATATATATATATATATATATATATATATATATATATATATATATATAATGATTCAGAATATGGTCTCATCGGCCTAAGTTGAGGGTTACCCCTAAAGAGTTCACAGTTACAGAGTGGTACACTCGAGCCAAATATGGCACTGGGTGCCGGCCATGCCTCTTTAGGTTTGGGGCGTGACAGTTGTACTCATACTACACTTCTGCACCTTGCGTGCAGATCTTGGAGCGGAGTGCGATGGATGATGGTAGCTGACTCTGAAGATGTTCGTGTGTTGCGGGCATGGCTACCACTTATCCATGGGTAGTTTTAAAATTGAATTCTGTTTATTTACATTTTGAAATAGAAGTTATGTCTATTTCATATTATGTTTTGCAATAATCCAGTCTTAGTAGCTCATGATTTGTATTATCAGTCCTTGGGATATTGTATGGAAATCCAGATATAGCATTTGTTGATCACCTTTATTTTATTAGAATTGTGTTAATTGTCAATTAGCTAACCTAACGAGGTTGGGTTAGGTGCCATCACGACTAATGTATTTTGGATCGTGACAAGTTGGTATCAGAGCACTAGGTTCGTAGGTCGTACAAGTCGTGAGCAAGTGTCTATTAGAGTTTTGTGGATTGGTATGATGACGTCTATACCTATCTTCGAGAGGCTATAGGGCATTTAGGAGTATTTCCCTTCTTTGTTTCCTTATCGTGCAGCCTTGTTTCATCTTGAAACCTACGATTTTGATTCTTCCTATTTGTTCATATGCGATGTTGCATTGTCGCTATTCGCTATGCACCGAAGGTTTGTGATGAGAATAGATTACGAAGGACTATGCTGCGGATCGATTACGAAGGACTATGGATGCTTGATTATCTTCGTGATGTGCTATCTGGTCTTGTGAGCGAATGTAGTGATAGATCTTTCAGTCGTTCATCTGTGGTACGTGGGTTCTTATATCTAGTTGGTAAGCACGGACTTGGGAATACTGGCTGGGGGCCTAATTGCTGTGATTAAGGTGGGTTCATGGTAAGGTGTCGATTTGAGTACATCCACTGGGTTATCTCCTACGTGATGAGTTTGTATCGTGTGTTTCGTATGAGGCTTCCATTTGGTGGAATGCATATATTATCATTTCAGAGCATTTACGGAAGTTTGCTTGACTATTGCAAGGATGGGTAAGCGCTTGGTAGAGCCTTCAAAGTGTTACTATGACCCGTATTGCATGATTCGTTGAAGTATTCAGCCCAATAGCCGTGCGGGATCGGGGCAGGTACGAAGACATGGTACTTTGGATTACCGATGATGTGTTCTATGGCTTCGGGCTAAGTGTGGGAGTCCGCTAATGACGATCAGATTATAGGATCATGCGTTGTATCAGTTTTTGGGCTGAGGGATTGCTTGGTTGTTTCTTTGACTAGTCATGTGCTGGTGAAGCGTGGGTTGCTCGGGGTGTATTAGCTGTATATTGAAGATTAGAGTAAGGTGAGTAGTTATCGAGAAGGTTCTGACGAGTTCCAGATCATATGTAACATATATGGACTTCTAAATTTTTGTTTGCGTAGGGCTTGAGATCGGTATCGAATAGTAATCGGATCTGCAGTATTTCTATGTCAAGAATGATTATACATGGCAATTTTGGATAGATGTAAGAAATGGCTTCAGTTTCCCAGAACGTTCCTTCAGAGCGAGCATATCGGATTGAGTTACTTTCGAGTTGGCAGTCTGGATGACTCGGTTGAGTTAGAGACGATCAGTTCTGATGACTCGATTATGTGTTAATGAGTTCCGAAGAATTCACCATGGCTATGGCCACGGCCGGAGTTGATGTTTTCAATAAGTATAGAAGCTATATTGCGTGTGGTGATGTTCTCCTAGATTGAGTTAAATGAAAGGTTCTCGGTTGAGAGGTGTTCAATTTGCTTATGGATCAGAGTTGACTATGAGATTTTTGTAGTATCACGAGTTAGCATGTTAGAGGCGGTGCGCCATGTGGGGTTGAAAGTTGCAAGTACAAGGTTGCGGTTTAGTTTTGAAGGGAAGGATATGAGTTCTTGATGACACAGATGATTTTAGATGTTTAAGAGGATGTGGGTACTATATGATATCGCCGGAGAAGAGTGCGCATGTTGGAAGATGCATTGTGTTTTGACTTGTGGGTATTTTCTGTAAGATGATGAAGTATGAGTTACGTATCAGCAATTTGAGTAGCAGTGTTGAGATCGGATATGAAGATTATAGTATTCGTGAGGTTCAGAGACTGGATATTCTCGTTGGCAGACTATTCCTTGATTGCAAGTAGTGAAGAAATTTGATGATTGGATGATTGATGGTAGCGACTATGGAAAGGTTGCTATGGACTTTTGGAAGGTTAATTAACTGTTTGGGGATGATCAGAATTTGGTTTGGGGATTATATTTTAGCCTTATGAGAATGTGTACTCTGTATCGAATCGGATTTGCTTGCTCTTGCGCAGCTGTTACCACATGTATATCATCGGGCGGAATGGATGTTATTCGCGCCTTGTTCTATGTTATGTGTTTCTCTCTTATGCTATGACGGGTGGTGGAGGTTACCTGATTTTTTGCACGCATATTGTATTTCCGTTGTGGCCTTATGGCGTTATGGGCGAGATGGCCTTCGTGATGTTGATTTACTCATGGCACCATAGTTGTGCTTGTCTTTCTCAGTATTGTTATGCTTAATCATCTTTCCACAGTTATACTTTGTGCACTCTATCGAGCTTGATGTTGACGTACATGTGATCAGTGAGCCCGAGCATTATGGCTCGATGGGTACCCCTATGTGGATTGATATGATTGGATCGGGTTGCACACCGCAAAGGTACTGTGATGAGATGCAGCTCCTTATGCTTATTTCGTGTGTTTTGCTTTTACTTTATTGAAAAATAGTTCATAGGAAGATGTTAATATCACCCTGCCTGCTTAACTTGCTTAGTAGCTTTCTTATTTAACTTTCGTACTATTATCTATCATGTCTGAATCATTACTTGTTTGGTGTACGGAACCGCGTTGTGTGTGGCTTCATATGACTTTTGGTGTGACTTGTCGGTTAGGCTGCTTGTATTGGCAGAGATGAGGTTTCTAGACCCGAGATGTGCACTATCGTTTTGGGATAAGGAATGTTTGGGATAATGATACCATATTTCTGCTCAGAATTGGGCAATGGTCCTTGTAGGATGAGTGAGCTTCTTGACTTATTGATTTGATGAATCGTTATGAGTTTCTATGTGTTTCTTTCATCATCGGTAGTGTACGAAGGTTTTGAACGAGGTTTTATTTGATATGAGGTTTACTACCGGCACCGAATTTGTCTTTTGGGCAGCTACTGTGATCTAAAACTATTGCTGCGAGTATATATGGGTTATGTGGTATATCATGTGATTACATCTTGCGTTATGGTTATGACTTGATACAGTTTATTCAGACTTATACAATGCGTAGATACGAGATTCGGGTCTTGTAATGAATTTCAGATGTTGGAAATTATGTTCTAAGGTTTACGGACTGAGGTTGAAGTAAGGATCTTCAGTTATGTTGCGTTGATCACCCACGAGTATGTGTACGATGAGCTCATGCAGTGATTTGCTGGCTTTGGAGTGACTCTTGGCACGTTCTAGGACGAACGTACGGTTAAGTGGGGGAGGATGTAACGACCCAACCAGTCATTTTGAGAATTTTCATTCTGTTCAGCTATTTGAAGCCTTGAGTAGCTTCATATGATGTATTATGACTTGTGTGAATTATCTGTTTTGGTTTTCAGGTGATCTAGAGTTCATTTGGAAGAATAATTATCAACTAGAAAGCTTTAAGTTGGAAGAGTTGACCAAGTTTGACTTTTGTGTTTTTGACCCTGGAATGAAGTTTTGATGGTTCTGTTAGGTCCGAATAGTGATTTGGACTCAGGCATATGCCCGACATATACCTGGATTTGTATTTGTAAGTTTGACCGAGAGTTGACTTTGGTGATATCGGGTTCGGATTTTGATGTTGGGAGTTGGAATAGCTTCGTTATGTCATTTGAAACATGTGTGCAAACTTTGAGGTCATTCCGAGTTGATTTGATACGGTTCGACACGAATTTTGGAAGTTGAAAGTTTAAAAGTTTGATTTGAGGTGCGATCCGTGGTTTTATTGTTGTTTGATGTGATGTGAAGCTTCGAATAAGTTCGTTCGTATTTTAGGATTTTTTGGTATGATTGAATGGGGTCCCGAAGTGCTCGGGTGTGTTTTGGATCATTGGCTGAGAAACTAGTTAAGTTAAGGATTTGGAGTTTGACCATGATCAATATCAGGTCAAATTGACCTCTTTTCGGTGTTTTGAGTGCGCGAGCAGGTTCATAGCATGTTTTATGATTGAAATATATATATATGGTTTGTGTACGGGAGATTCCGAATGAGTTTTGGGTGCTAAAACAAAAATTCTTTTGTTGCTGATTTTCTGGTGTAAAATAATTACAAAAACGTCATTTTTGTCTCTTAAATTTTCAGATTTCTTTTAAAACTTGGAAACATCATATCTCCTTCATTATAAGGTCCAATGGAGTGATTCAAAAGTCTAACTTGACTGAAATTTGACAACGAATCCATTAGAGACATCAAAAGTGAGTTTCAGGATCATTTGCAAAAGAAACGAGGCAGAACAGCTGGGCAGAAATATTTAATATTGAGGGTTTATTCATTTGATCATATTTTGAATTGGGGAGCTTGGATTTGGACAAGTTTGGAGGCGATTTTTCACCACATGAATTGGGGTAAGTATTCTATACTCGATTTTAGTTATATTTCATGAATCTATCTTCGATTTTGGCATTTGATTGATGAATTCAAAGTGAAATTTGGGGGTCTGTCTAAAATTTCATAAAGTGAATTTTAGAGTTTTGAACATCAATTCGGAGTCAGATTTGAGCGAAACTAGTATGGTTGGACTCGTAATTGAATGGGTTGTCGGATTTTATGAGTTTCGTCAGGTTCCTAGGTGCAGGCCCAGATTTGATTTTTGGTTGACTTTGAGTAAATGTGTAAAGATTCGACCTTTATCGATTGAGTTTGCTTCCTATGGGATTATTTGATGATTTTGAGTTGCTTTTGGCTAGTTTCGAGCCGTTCGGAGGAGGATTTGAGTGGGATGGCGCTTCTAGTGTATCGATTTGGCTTGTTTGAGATAAGTGTCTTGCCTAACTTTGTTGAGGGAATTTTCCCTACTAATTTCCATTGTTTGCTACATAGGAGGGTGATGCATATATGAGGTGATGAGTGTATATGCATGTGCCAGGGTTAATCATGCTCGGGGGAAAATCATATGATTAATTGTGCCTTGTAGAGTTACGTGATCTTCTTTTTTCATGTCTTACTTGACTTCTAGATACTACTAAGAATATGAAATTAAATGTTAAAAATCGATATTTAGCTTATTATAACTTGATTAAAATTTGACGGATTTTTCGTGAAATCATTGATGTGTTAAATTCGGTCATTACTATGTTTATTTATTAATACATCGCTACGAACGTTATTCTTGAGATATTGGATTCTATACTTGAGTTAAAGATCATGTTTTAGTCTTGTCGAAATATTTGAATAATAAAGTACATGTGGTTTATTGAATTGTTGTTGGCTTGAAAGCTGTGATTGATGTTCATTTGGAATATTCTCTTAAACTCTCCTTGATGTTATTCATGCATCCTACCTTGCTTGTCATTGGTATACATATGTTTGGTGAGGAAGAGCGTAAAGCACGAAGGGTGATGTCGTGCCATTGCATATACATTATCATGTGAGGAAGAGTGTAAAGCACGAAGGATGATGCCTTACCATTTTATTTACATTATCATGTGAGGATGAAAGTAAAATCCCGAAGGGTGATGCCATGCCATTTCACTTACATTATCATGATCTAATTTACATTATCATGGAAGGATGAGAGTAGAAGTACGAAGGGTGATGCCGTGCCATTTCATTTATATTATCGTGTTCTCAATTACATTAACATGTGGGATGAGTGTAAAAGCACGAAGGATAATGTCGTGCCATTTTATTTATATTATCATGCTTTTATATTATCATGGGTTCATGGCACGAAGGGTGTTTCCATGCAGGCGAGGACGAGGGACATGCATTATGTTGTGATATCTTTTTCTTGTGTATACGTTCATGCCTTTACCTTGAGCTATTACTGTTGTATCTATGTTTTCTATGTGACTTGTCGTTGTTGTTCTATCTTTGTTCTCTATCTCAATTGTTGTTGTGTTGCCCATGCCTTCTATTTGTTTAACTTGCAAATATCATGTTTTCCTTCTTGTTGTTATATCTACAGCCATGCGTTCCTCATTTGTTGCATTTTCGTATAAGTTTTCTATCATGTTAGTTATTCATGCCATCTAGTTGTCAGTTCATAAAGATCATGCTTTCCCTCTTGTTTGTTATATCTACACCTAGGCCTTCTACCATGCTAGTTAGTGAAACTTATATTCTTCTTTCCTAATTGCTGTCATTATTTCTATTCCTTCTACCTAGTCTATTATCATTGTCCATATGTACTGCCTTGTTCGTTATTGCTACCTGTGTATTTTTCACGTTATCATTACTGTTATTGGCATTTCTTTCACCCGGTTGGTACTGTTATACGTATATTTTGTGAAGATGAGATAAAAGCACGAAGGGTTTTGCCGTGCCATTGACTTGATATCTTGAGTACATTTCAAAAGTTATGGAGTCACTATCATGGTTTATTGGTTATCGCTCTAAGGAAATGATTGGTCGAGATATTGGGAAATATTAAATTGTGATCTCTTCTAGTACTCATTTATTGCTTCGCATATTCATTTTGTGTACTCTTTTCTATTATATTATAGTATTGTTCTATTGCTAGTTTACTGTGCAAATTATATCAGTGACTATCTTTTAACTAAAAAGCCTCGTCACTACTTCACCGAGGTTAGTCAAGATACTTACTGAGTACATGGGGTCGGTTGTACTCATACTACACTTCTACACCTTGCGTGCAGATCTTGGAGCGGAGCTGCGTTGGATGATGGGAGCTGACTCTGAAGATGTTCGTGCCTTCCGGGCGTGGCTACACTTGTCCCTGGGTAGTTTTAAAATTGAATTCTGTTTATGTACATTTCAAACAGAAGTTGTATCCATTTCATATTATTTTTTACAATAATCCAGTCTTAGTAGCTCATGACTTGTACTACCAGTCCATGGGGTATGTATGGAAATCCAGATGTAGCATTCGTTGATAACCTTTATTTTATTAGAATTGTGTTAATTGTCAATTGGCTGACCTAGCGGGTTGGGTTAGGTGCCATCACGACTAATGTATTTTGGGTCGTGACATATAATAACTAAAGCACAAGGATAAACATCCAAAATATTAGACTATATTTATTGCAATATGTTTTCTTACACGAACAACTATATGTTGTACTTTCAAGAGGAATATCAATATTGACAATAAGAGTTCTGGTTAACAACCAAAGCATTAGAAGGAAACATATACAAAAAAAATCATCTATAAAAAAGTGTTCAGTAAGATACCATCAAATTAAATACGTTTAAACTATAATACATAATTATCTAACTAACATGACCAAATTGATCAGTTGTGTAAGTTCTGATGATGTCCTTTTATTTTAAATTCACACATCATGTTAATGTAATAATATTTTTTGGCTTTTAGATGATTTAAATGGTTAAACCATCACGTGCCATTATTAACGTGCAACACACGTTCATTGATACTAGTATATATAAAATATTTATATATATAGTATGATATAAAAGAGGGCCAAAAAGAGGTGATGTGGCACCTTTTAATGAACAAGAATTGTATTTATCTTTTTCCTCCTTTTTTGGCAATTTTTTCTTTTTCTTTAGTTTTTCTTATAATTTTTTCATTGACCTTCAGCTAACAAAAGCGAAATGTTTCATTGTGAAAAGACACCGTGTCTATTGAACAACCCAGACGGTTTCTGGTATCCTTTTAATATTGATGAAACAAATGCGCGAAACGTTTCATTGAAATCACTAAAGAAGCAAGGTTTTCTGGTTCTGGTGATCAATTAGCTCCTTATGGCTTTTTTTTTTTTGGTTTTCCACCCGGTGTCCGATACCAACATTGGAACCCGACTATATCCGGATCCGCACCGAGTTTACAAAACGTTGGATTAGGTTCCTTATGTATTCTATTGCGTTTTTTATACTTTATGTAAAATTAGGGATCCGATATTATGAATGATTTTAAAAGTTATGATGCAAACAAGCCTAATTGTTTGTCGTTCTTTATCCTTGATGCTGCTTATCTTTCAAAAAGTAATTGTCAGATGCACTACTGCCGATAAAGTTACATAGTCTGCAAAAGCAAACATAAGAGCAACACAAGAATTTGCATTATATTTTTGCCGTAGTAAGTAGATTTAGTAGTGATCCAACTATGGATCGTAGTTCAATCGTAGATAATTATTTAACATGCCATCTTTGGCGCCCAGTAAAACTTGCCCCCTGTATCTTTTGCAAATCAGTAAAGAAGCTAAGCAATCTTTTATGACCCAATAAAATGATGGCATCAATAGTTTATATATTATTTTTATCAGCCAAAGTCCAACGATGTAATATTTTACTCATTATCGGTGCATGTCTTACCGCAATTTTTCTCTTTACTAGTATATGTCTTACAACAAAATAACATTACAACCTCAATAACTTAGTACTTTTTCCTTAGGCTTAACCAACTAGTGTAGTATAGTCCATATCATATTAATAAGTCCCAACCAAAGAGAGGATTCGCTCTACTATTCAAATGGTGAAGAAGGTATTATTTCTATATACTTAAAGGTTAAGGGGTAAAGTAAAATTGTCACGTTCCAGACAACCCCTAGACGTGATTGACACCCACCCAGCAACACCCACTAGGCAAACCAGTTTTTCATATACTTAAATAATTATATAGGTACTAAGAGATAGTAAGTACAAGTCAAAACACATTAATAATCCAAACAAATCCATAATTAAATTACAAAATTCAACGATCAATCAAATAACAAATCTCTAGTCCAAATCCTACACTATGACCATGGAGCATCTAATAGAGTTATATAAGTTTATCTATTGGGCATGCAAACCCCAAAGAAAAAATAAATAGAATAAAATGGAATAAAGGAATGGCAGCTTTCATGAATAATGTGGTGGCTCAACTCGTTATCCACTACTCTCGTTCTTGCAACAGTATCTGCACTGACGTGCAAGTAAGGAGTGAGTTATACGTAAATATAACCCAGTGAGATCCTCAAATCACCACTTTAAATATCTCTAGAACAGTTGTTAGAAAATACAAGCACACAACAACAAGCATATTTAAATAAACACATATCAACACAGTGAATAAGAAGTAACCAACACATAGCTCACTAGAACATATGCTCATGACTTGTCATAAACTGCGGTGAAGCAGATTAACCAAAAACCCTAATGATCCATAGCAGCATACATAATGCCCCAGATATGTCACGAAGAATATACAATGGCTTAGATAAAGCTTCCAAATTTCAAAATTTCGTCAAATAGAGCCAAATAAACTTAGGAGCCTCCAAATATAAATCCGGACATTAAATCACAATATGAACCTATTGAAATCATCAAAATACCATTCCGAGGTTGTTTACATTAAAGTCAAACTCAGTCAACTTTTATAACTTAAGCTTCCAACCTTGGATTTAAGTGTTCCAATTCACTCCGAAACATGCTCGAAAGGAGACCAACCATCCAAGCAAGTTATAAAATAAAAGAGAAACATACGGGAAGTATCAAATAGGAGAATGAGGTTCAAATACACAAAATGGTCGGCCAGGTCGTTATATCGATGCACCAGAACCAGAACTGCCAAATGACAGCAAAATGCTCCGAAATCATTCTAATACACACCCGAGGCTCTCGGGACCCCGTCCAATCCTGCAAACAAGTCCTAATACCTTATTCAAACTTTTAAAAATGCTCAAAACACAACATTTAACATCAAAACCATGAATCGACAATAAAAATCTATCTCTTAACTTCCAGGATTTTTAACTTTTACAAACACATTCGAATCATGCCTAAACATTCCGGATTCCATCCAAGCTTTGCACACAAGGTCTAATTAACTAAATGAACCTATCCCAAGTCCTAGAAAAACAATAGGAACTCGATAACATCAACGTTAACTCCCAATCAAACCTATAAACTCTCCAAACTTCTAAATTTCCAACTTTCAGCAAAGAGTCAAAACCTCCTATGAACCTCCAAATCCAAATATGAATATATGCTGAAGTCTAAAATCATCATGCGAACCTATTAGAATAAAAAAAATACCAATTGAAGATCGTCTAATCAAAAGTCAAACCCTGAGCAACTCTAGCAACTGAGGCTTCCAAAATTAGACTAAGTATCTCAAATCACTCTCAAACCTTCCTGAAGTCAAACTAACCATCCTTGCAAGTCCCAAAACAACAAACACACATAAGGGTAGTGTCTAATAGGGGGAAGGGGGCCCAAATATACAAAGTCATTACATTGAAGCGGGGTTTTTATAGGGGTATCAAGTTAGTCCAAACACCATCTTTTAGAATGGATTCATGTAATTGCACCTTGCAAAAAGACAAGCAAAAATTTTAGTAAAATTTTCACGACCCAAAATCCACATAGTCGTGATGGCACCTAACCCAGTGATAGGTAAGCCAAACCTGGAATAAGGTAAGTCAAGTGAAAGATCATTAACAAAAAGAATGAAAATAACTTAATTCTATACAACATCCCGAGGACTAGTAGTACAAGTCATGAGCCACTATGATTTAGTTTTACATAATCAATATAAAGAATAAATACAATATCTATTTGAAGTTTGCGTAAGCAGAATTGAAGTCCTAAACTATCATGAACAAAAGGTAGCTTGAATATGGAACCCTGGTACATCTTCAATGCACGACTTCATCTTCTACTGCTATGCGACTCCAAGATCTGCCCGCAAGGTGCAGAAGTGTAGTATGAGTACAACTGACCCCATGTACGCAGTAAGTATCTTGAGTAAAAACGATGAAGTAGTGATGAGGTTTAAGTTAAAAGATATTCAGTTATTATTATTTTACCTGTGTAGATGATAAGCAGAAAAACCAATACGAGATAGAGAAACTAATAACTATATTATAAAGTAAACAAGAATATAAGTGACAGTGAGCCCTTGAATATCATCAATATATAGTCTTACAAAACAAAATGATGGTGGAATGTAACAGCCAAGATAGCCAAAATTTATCTTTCCATTACAGCGAGCGACCCGATCCTCTTATCAATACCACTATCGTTGTGGCGTACAACCCGATCCACATATATAATAATACTGTTGAGGCGTGGAATCTACAATAGTGTACAGAATACACACACACACACATTATTGCGGCGAGCAACCCGATCCACATATATAAGAATATATGAAAGTACAACAACAACCAAGCACGACAACTTCACAACATAACACCAAGAAAACAAACACGAGGTATGCAACTAGGAAATAAAAACTCAAACAAAGTAAGAAGCGCAACCCAGTATTCAAGAGCTAGTCTCCATATATAATGACAAGGCTTCCACAAAGCATAAACACACAACCAATCGAAAAGTCACCCAATCTGGCTAATCAAGAAGAGTAGGACATGAAACGAGTAAAGATGTTTGGCAAGTAAAAACAGGTATCAAATGGAGGCATTTAATAAGTGAAATCATGTAACAAGTAGAGGCATGTAGCAAGTAACGACATATAGTAGGTGAAGGCATGTAGTAAGTGAAGGCATGTAACGGGTTAAGGCATCTAATAAGTATTCACGTAATAATTAAAGGCATGTAACATGTAAAGGCTAGTAACAAGTAAATGCAGGAATTAGGTAAGGACATGTAGCAGTAGTAACTCAAGTGAAGCATAGATGTAACAACAACAAACATTTAGGAACATGGATACGATAGTAACAGACCAAATAGGAAACATTAAGGTAAACTACATAAGGAACAGAAGCATGAAAGTAATATACAAAAAAAAAAAAAAAACATAGACGGGAACTAAGGTAGAGAGCACGTATATGTCTAACGAACGAGTAATCATAACAGAAATCCAACTTCCTTTCTTTTCACACGGAAACAACCAACAGGCCAATCTCATTACAATCCGCATAGAAATACTCTTTGTGCCAACATCATATCAACCACACTGAAATGCCCATTGTGCCAAACATTTCCCTAAGGCCCCAACCATCATCTCTTATTACGGATAAAGAAGCTGAAGTAACATGACAACAATATGTATAGATTTGTATTCATGATACTACGATCAAGTTAAGTATGTAAACAATCTCAAAGCAGCGTGTTAAATCCTTTCAAGATGCCATATGTTCTAACATGATTTCTAAGACAAATAATTAAATTCATCAATCATAGGATTAAGTGAAGCATAAGTCAAGGGATCACCAAGCTCAACAAGGCACAAGAAACATATAATTCCCCCTCCCAAGCATGGAAACACTGGCATATGCATATACGCATGTCACCTCCTATATGCATCACCCCCGCATTTAGAAAATAAAATAATTTATTAGAAAATTCCCTAAAACAATCTAGACAAGACACTTACCTCATTCCGAAAAAACTTTCAACAACACCATACCATCTTCCATAGAAATACTCCTCATAACGATCAAAACCTAGTCAAATATCCTCTAAGGAACTCAAATAATGCTAACGAAATATCCCCAATTAATAAAGGTTCAATCTTTGCCAAAATCCCATAAGTCAACAAAAGTCAACCCAGTCCTAGGTGGTCGAAATCCAAAATTAAGATCAAATTCTGAATACTCATTTACCCTGAGACCGGATATGTGATTTGTTTCTAGACCCAACCTCAATTTGAGGTCTAAATTTTAATTTCAAAAATTCCTAAATTTTACCCAAAACCCCTAATTTCTACCTTAAAATTCATAGATTTGATGATGAAACTCATGAAAAAATAGCAGAAATTTATTGAAAACAAGTTGAAGTTACTGACCTATGAATTCGGAAGAAATTACTCTTCAAAAATTTTCTCTATGGTCACAATAGCGTAAAGTGAGCTAAGTCGCAAAATCCCAACATTTTACCCAACTGCAGATATCGCGTTCGCAATTGAGATGTTCGCAAAAGTGAACAACTTCTGAGCCCTGCATTTATCGCAAAAGTGATAGTTTCATTGTAAATGCGAACATGGGCAGTCCGCAAATGTGAACAAGGCTTCGCAAGTGTGAAGTTGCCCCTAACAATTACCCAGTCACAAATGCAACCTAATCATCACAAAAGCGAAGAACCCGCCCTTCGTAAATGTGATCACAACTTCAAAAAAGAGAAGTTTTCCCAACCCCGTCTAGTGTCGCAATTGCGAGCCTGACCTCGAAAATGCAAGACCTAAAGAACTTCAATAACATCAGTCCTATAAAACAAAAATTCAGTCTGCAAAGTATCCAAAACTTACTCGAGCCCCTCAAGCTCCAATACGACATCCATACAAGTGTAATAACACCATACAAACTTGCTCGCTAGCTCAAATCATCAAAATCACATCGAAATTCAAGAATCGATCATTAAAACTCAAGATTTTTCAAAGTTAAAGTAAATTTTCCATCTCTTCACATAATGCACCGAAATGAACTCGAGTTACTCGGGACCCCAATCAAACATACGTACAAGTCGAAAATCATATACGAACCTATCGGAGTCATCAAAATACCGATCTGAGATCGTTTACTAAAAACATTGACTGTGGACAACTCTAGACATTTTTAAAATCAAAAATTACATTTTTAAAAAAAAAATTCACATCTAAATTTTTCAAAAATGTACATGGACCGTGAACACAAGTCATAAATCATCAAATAGATCTATGAAAAGTTTCAAAATACAGAAAGGAAAGCATGTACTCAAAACAACCCAAAAAATCAATAAATCGTGGAGTTCTCACGTCCGACAAGGACTATTACCAAATTCTAAGCTGATTGGTGACATTCTTCTTCCCTCACACAACACGGTCTGTACCCCGATGCTATTGCAAATTTTCAGGTCCAATAACCCGGTCTCACCTAGTAGAAGCTGTCCAACTGGCAAGTCTCACTAAGGACCACATGGAACCTCACACAACACGGTCCGTACACCAAGCAAGCAATAATTCCGATATAACCAAAAATAGAAAGCAAACAAGATAAGACGATTATTTGACAAGTGCAACTGATATACTAACAAAATCATAATTTCATGAACTCATCCCACAAAGGGAAAACAACACACATGAAATAAACACCAAGAAGGGTATCCCACATAACTCCATTGCTGCGCACAACCTGATCCAAACATATCAATCCACATAAGGATACCTATTGATCTATAATGCTCATTCTCACTAAGCACATGTGCACCAGCATGAAGCACAATAGAATGCACAAATATAACTATGGGAAGATGAATAGGCATGATACAATACGGAAAAAGGCAAGTGCGGCTAAGGCGCAATAAGAAAATGAACATTACATGAGCCGTTTCGTCCATATATTGCCACAAGGCCAAAAGAGGATTACAAATGTGTGTGAATAATTTAGTAGTCTAACTAGCCATCATAACATAAGAGAGAAACACATAACTTAGACCAGGGCACGAATACATCCATTCTGCCTGATGATATACCTACGGTAATAGGTGCGTAAGAGTAAGCAAACCCGATCTTATATAGAATACACATTCTCCTTAGGACTACAAATAGCCCCACAAGTCATCATCCCCAAACAGGTAAATATGCAACGACCTGACTGATCGTTTTGAGCTCTAAAAGTCGTTCGATGGTTTGAAACCTTGAGTAGCTTCACTTTATGCATTATGACTTGCACGTATAGTCGATTTTTATTTGTGGAAAGTTCGGAGCTAGTTTGGGAGAATAATTCTCAATTCGAAAGCTTTAAGTTAAAAGAGTTGACCAAGATTTGACTTTTGGGTAAACGACCTCAGAATCACGATTCGAAAGTTTCTATAGGTTCGTATGGCGATTTCGGACTTGAGTGCATGTCCGGGTTGAGTATCGGATGGTCTTTGAAGGTTTATGTCGGTTTGTAAGGTGATTTCAGACTTGGACACATGTCCGGGTTGAGTATCGAAAAGTCCGGGAGCGTTTATGCATTTTGAAGGTTTTTGAATTAGCTAAGTTTGACTTATAGTATACTTTGGAGTTATTGGACTCCAGACGGTATTCCGGGATCTTTTATAGGTTTATTTTATTGATTGTAACTCGTGCGTGATGTTTGGTTGTGATCTGGAATGTCTAAGTGTGATTCGGACGCATTCGACAAGGTTTGAATATTTGATAGTTAAGAGAAGGTTTTGATCATCGATTTCACGGTTTTGATGTTATTTGTGGCATTTTGAGCCATTAGATAAGTTTGCCTAAGGTATTGGGACTTGTTGGTGTGATTGGACGGGGTCCCGAGGGCCTCGGGTGTGTTTTGGGATGGTGTTAGACCATTTGCCTTTGGTATATAGCTATTGGTTTCTGGTGTCTTGGGTATGCTTCGTGATCGTGGATGGGATGTTGCGATTGCGAAAGGTATTCTGGAGCTGGGGATCTGTTGTTCTTCACATTAGCGGGTGATGCTCCACGATCGCATAGTGTCCTGGGCTGGGACTTCGCGTTCGCATGTAGAGGCCCGTGTTCGCATAGCGATTAAATCCAGGCTAGTGAGTTGGTCTTCGCAAACGCGAAGATGTCCCGCGTTCGCAGTGAAGGGGTTGTTCGTGATTCTCAATCGGGAAAAGTCAGACACGATCGCAAAGGCTATTTTGATCAGCTAAAATGTTTTTGCTTCGCGATCGCAAGGCTTTTGAAATCGATTGCAATGGGCAATGCCTGGGCAGTGTATACGCTAACAAATCAGGTCGTGGCTCATTTTTTTCTTATTTCTCTCATGGGAGCCGATTTTGGGGCGATTTTGAAGGGGCATTTTCATCATCTATCACAAGGTAAGTGATTCCTACTCATTGTGAGTTACATTGATTATATATGGATTTGAACATCAAAATTGGTAGAAATTGTAGAATTTTGGAAAATTACCTAGAAATTATATTCTTAGACTTTGACCACAAAATTGGACATGGAATTGGAAATAAATCATATATTTGAGTTCGTGTTGCTGTGGGTAATATTTATTTCGAGAATATTCGTAATCAGGCACGTGGGCCCAAGGGGTTAACTTTTTTGATTTTTTGTGTGGAGTTAGGAATTGTTTCTAATTGTTAAATTATGAGTCTTTGAGCATATTTTGATTGGTTTGCATGTTCTTTGACTAGTTTCGGATTGTATGGCATTGGTTTAAGGCGTTAGAGAGGCATTGGAGTCGGTTATCAGAATTCGAAGCGAGGTAAGTCTCTTTTCTAATCTTATAAGAAGGAGTTTACCCCGTAGGTGCTATATTTGTTATGTGCTACGTGTTCTGGGAGCTACACATGTAAGAGGTGATGAGCGTCCATGCATATGCTAGAAAACCTGATTAGGTACGGGTAGACTTAGACTCACGCTATGCTTTAATTTTATTATCTGAGTTCTTCTTGCCTATTTACATGCCTTAATTATCATATTTAGCGTTAGATTGGACTTTATAGAGTATAGAACCTTGCTATCCTAAATACTTGACGAACTGCTTCGTTAGTTATGGAACTTAAACCTTCTTTTACGGATTTATCCCGCATTGTACGTATTTGTCCGAAAGTTTCTTGAATTTTATAACTCACACATTTTTGTGAGTGGGGCCAGTGACCCGTCAAGTTTCACTAATTCCTATGGGATTGGGCTGAATGCCTCAAGAGAACCATTACGGAATCAGACCGTTCCCATCGGTAGTATTATGAGATGCATCCATGGATTAGGCCGTACGACATCGACATTGTACACTATTATTATGGGATCGGGACGTATGCTATGGAAGGATATCGTGTCATTACTATTATAGGATCGGACCATTTGCCTTGGCAGAATCATGCATAATATTTGATGAGAAGTCAGCCCAGCTATGAATCTGTCTAACTTGAGACGTGATGTTTTAGTGGTTATTGACCTGTCATGTATTTCATTCGCGTTGATATTCAGTATTTGAGGATTTGTGTTTACGCTTCTACTGAGGATCGTGGTATGTACACATATCCGTTTTCACTATTTTACCTGCCATGCTCTTATCTACTTTCATTGTACTTGATTTATTGGATCACTAGTAAGTATCGATGTCAAGCCCTCATTACTGCTTCTTCGGGGTTAGACTAGATACTTACTAGGTATGTTGATTTACTTACTCATACTATAGTTCTGAACTAATTGTGCAGGTATTGGGACATGCATATTTTGGTGGTCATCTGGGCGCGTAGGCGCGATTGCTAAGGAGACTTTGTGGTGAGCTTCTCTCTATGTTTTTATCCGCAGCACATAGAGTCCCATCCTATTTATTTATTGCTTTCTGTCCATTTTCTATTCTAGGCAGTTGTTGTAGTAGTATTGTATATTCTAGTAAATACTCATGCAATTCTGACACTGGGTTTTGGTGATTTCTAGAGGATGTTCACGGTTGTACCAATATTATTATCACTTCGGTTTACGTATTATACATACTCAGTTTTGGTAAAGAAGAACATATGTTTTTATGAGTTGTAGATTTAATTCTATTTATTTAATGAAATTCCTGTTTTTAAAAGTTAAAATGGATAATTAATTTGGAGGTATACGCATTGGCTTGCCTAACAACATCGTTGGGTGCCATCAAGGCCAGTTATGGGATTTGGGTCATGACAGCTTGTTATCAGAGAACTAGATTCACTTAGGTCTCACGATTCATGAGCAAGTCTACTAGAGTCTTGTGGATTGGTACGACATCTCTATTTATCGTCGAGAGGCTACATGGCTGTTAGGAGAACTTCTCTTTCTTGATTACTTGTCGTGCGATTTGATATTAATTGAAGCTTATGTCTTCAGTTCCTTCCTACTTATTCGTACGTGATGTCGAGCATTCGATACCAGTTTGGAATTGATAAGTTGTGGAGACACTGCGGATGTGGTGTATGTCTTTCCCTGCATAGGCGGGTGGACTACTATCGTCACCTTGTGGAGGCGTGTTCAGTTGTTCTGGTCTAGTGTTGGTGTTGCCCGCGTGTTCAGAGCCATACACATGGTATTGTGACGTTTCTCGCGCTGTTATCGTGTAGTGTTGGGGTAAAAGGTAGGGTGTTTACTTATGTGTTGCGGCACCGAGTGCTTCAAAAAGAGGGTTATTCGAGTTTTGATTCAAAGATTTGATATTTAATTCCAGTGCAGGAGATGTAATTGGGCCAAGATTGTTCAGGCTTTGGTTAAAGGAGTAGCGAGATTTGATATTTTCAAACTTGGTGGAATACTTGTTTGTGTTATAATGTCGTTGTCCTTATTTAAGTGCACTAAGGTTTGTTAGTATCTGATCTTTATTTTGTTGCCTTTGGGGGTGGGGCACGGTGTTGTGAAGTGGTGCCTAAGAAGCGGGTATCAGAGATGACCGTGTGTTGCGACTTCAGGGCAAAATCGGTGTTTCCAGTGTTGATGGCTCGAAGGAGATGATCCTTAAGTAGGCTTAGAAATGATGGCATTCTATTTGTTCAGTTGCTATGGAGATGGATCGTTAATTGGGGTAGCATTATTGGTGGCAGAGGATGAAAAAAGGCATTATTGGATATGTCTTGCAGTAGCTGTATTTTTAGCAGGTCAAGTATGAACAACAGAGATCAAGTAGTTTGTTTCGGAATATGGCTGAACTAGAGTGGGAGAGGTAGTGTATCATATGGATTTTGTGGTAGGATAGTCACATGCTTTGAGAAAGCTTATTGTGATTTGGATCATGGTGGAAAAATTACTAAGTCTGTGTATTTCTTTTAAGCTGGTGGCTTCTATACTTGGGAAGTTTAAATGTGACAAAAAGAGTTTCTTAGGATGCAATGGAATGTGAATTCTTGATTATCATTTGGGGATGTAATATAGTTTCGAGTCGTAAATGTATTGTTGGACCTTCAGTTGGTGTTGATAGAATGAACACACTCTTGCAGCTGGTGGACAAATGTGGACTCTGGAGGACCAACTTATTTCATAGTGGTTATAACCATGGAAACTTTGTTGGAGAATGTCAATATAGGGGTAGGCAGGTGGGTTATCTCTTGTGAGAGGGTTAGGAGTTGCATGATTTCCGATGAAGTTCCTATAAGGAGTTCTACCTTTTATCCAATGGGATGCATGTACTATGATGTGGGGCTGGGATCTCTTGAAGAAGATGGTGTGACTGTTGGGAGGTTGAGTGTGCATTTGGGACTGATAATTTGGGCTATGCTATGATTTGTGCAGCATGACCTTACGAGGAATTCACCTATGTAACAGTACTGGATCGTGGTAACTTAGAAGAAGTTAGTGTGGGTTCTTGGTTTATGTGGTTGTGGCTTAAAGCCAAGTGGGGGAGCCTACCGTCGATGATTGAGTCATGTGGTCATATGTCTTTGCAAATTCTAGGATTCGGTACATTGGTGGATAAGTTATGAATGAGGAAGAGAGCATAAAGGGTAATTCGAGCAAGGAATCTGATGAATGTGTACTACATTTCGCCTTATCGATTCATGTGAGGATTGTGGGAATGACTCAGATTTTATACTTCTATGTGAACGTGATGTGCAAGGGAAGGGATTCATTTGGTTTCTTCTTTGGAGTATTCGTGTGCCAACGAGGTACTAGTTGTTTGGTTATATAATCGGCACAGGCTTATAGCGGGTGACTCTTAATAACGGTTCTAGTGGGTTCAAGATTCAAGGGAGGTGCCTAAGGATTTTTGGGTTCATTGAGTGACTGAGGAATAGGTTTTTACAGTGGAATGTGAAAGGCGCTCGGAGTATTTCTATGTTACTATCGGGTCTGCAGTGCAGTTTTAGGAAGATGGAAGATACAATTTCAGATTCGCGGGAGGTATCTTCGGAACGGGAGTATAAATTGGAGGTACTATTGAGTTCGTGAGAGGGTGTAAAATGGCTTATGGATATTAAGACGACGTGGTATTATGATTTGGGGTCACTTGGGATGAGTGTTGATTGAAATCCACTGTGTGGTGGGGAGAGAAGTGTTGTTTTGAAACCAAATCAAGAGGAAATATGAAGAAGTTACGTTAGTTCAGAAGTGGCCTGGATCAAAAAGGTAAGGAAAATGGTTTTATTATTTGCAAATGGGTCCCCAAAGATTTTTGGTGGTTTAGACTATGACTTGAGACTTGTGTCTTTTGTGGTTATAGGAAGCTGGTTGCCTGTTGCGATTTTTTTCTGAAAGGAGTTTTCTAGCCAATTAAGTGTTTATTATACTAGTGGCTCAAGATTTTGATGGGGTTCTAGTACTCTCGCATAATTGTAGGATTGATGTGCTGAGTTGGGTGGAAATTGGGATGGAAGGGTCAAGGCTGCGGTTTAGCTTTGATAGGGATGTCACGAGCTCGAATTCGCAGGGAAGATTTAAGATGTTCACAGTATACTGAGTCTATATCAGTGCCGCCTGAGAATGGTCTGTTTTGCGGAAGAAGCATCGTATATTGATTTGTGAATGCTTGATAAGCATTACATAAATAGCATGGTCGGTGGGCATTTATGTTCAGATTTAATTACTTGGTGCGGAAGGTTGTGGGAGTATATCCCATGGGATGATTGTGTAGGGATGTTCAAATTTTATTACTTGGTGCGGAAGGTTGTGGGAGTGTCTTCCATGGGATGATTGTGTAGGTGTGTCTTGGCGTTCAGTTAGGTGGGAGAGATTGAGGTCAGGTATGGAGATTCTGGTACTATCGTAGATTGGAGAATTTATGTCTGAGAGACGTACTATTCTTTTGGTTACGGACTGTGGAAGTTTGTTATGGATTTGACGGTTGACCATATGTGTCACAGATAGGGTTATTGTGGATCTTTGGAAGGTTATTGGCCTATTCCGGGATGATCGGAATCGATCTAGAGGCCCATTGATAGGCCTAAAATGAAAGTATATATTGTACATTAGATCGGATATGTTTATTCATCACAACATTTGTCTATGGATGAGCCTTCGGGCATGGTGGATGTTGTTCCTGTTATCATCTATTTCATGTGTTACTTTTATGCCACGTGGGATGTGAGGCAGCTTGATTATTCACACATGTGTTGTGGTCCTGTGTAGTCTTGTGGTGTTATATGAGTGAGATGACTCTCGAGATGCTGATTTGTTTATTGCACCTTAGTCGTGCTTGGGCCTTTGTAGCGCATGGTGTTATCCATCTCGCTAGAGTTATGTTTATGCACTTGGCGTGCTTGTAGTTGATATACATGTGTCCAGTGAGTATGAGCATTTGGCTCAATGGGTATTCCCATGCAGATGCTTATGTGTGGACCGGGTGGCACGTCACCATGGTTATGATGTGTGGATCGGGTTGCACGCCGCAACAATAGCATGTGTGGATCGGGTTGCATGCTGCAATCATGGGATGTTGTGTACCACTCCTTATACTATTTTATGTGTTTTACTTCTCCTATGTGGGATAGATTCATAGCAATTCGTTCGGTGGTTATATTTGTCATTCGTACGGGATAGTTCTAAATAGTACTTTTTAGGTCTTTTTTGACAACTTTTGATAGAGAGGATATTGTATGAGCGACTGTGAGTTTTCCTAAGGGTTAACAAGTGACATCACTGTTTCTCAATCTTCTTCTTCCCTATTTTCATCAATGACTGGATTAAAGGATAATTTGATTGTTTCTTCTATTGTCATGTCTAGCAAACTTATTAGCTAGGGTTGTGAATCTAGACTGGTGTTATAGATATGGATTATTAATATAGATTCGTCTTTGATTAAATGTTGTGTTATCTAATTGCTTCATGCTTTCTTGTATAATTTTGTGGTTGCAAACACTAGATTAACGTCGATCACAGTTAGTTCTAACTTGAAAAAGTAGAACCGAGTCTAAGTATAAATCAATTAGAAAGGAATTGGGTAGATTAAGGAATTAATCTCATTTCAGTTAATGGAATCAAACTAGGAACGGGGAGATTCTTACTTGGGCATTAACAATTGTATTCATAGAGCTCTAAATAGCTTGGAAAGGCATTTATGAATAAAAACTCTTAGTGTTGGAAAATAATAAGTTGGTATTATTGATATTGTTGTCATAACACATGTTTGATTGATTGGAATCGAATACATCTATACCCAGAGCATAGCATACACAACGGATGAGCAATCCTAGTGCTTTCTCTCATTAATTACTATTCTCTAATTATTTTCATATTCTAAGTGTTTGATTAAATTTCATAGTCATAATTTTAGAAGTAATTGCAAAAAATCACTCTTTTATTTGAAGATTACTTTAAGTTCATTGAATTACACACTCTTTGACATTCTAGCTCACACCATATTCCTCGTGGGATCGACCCCAACCTTGTTGGCTTTATTATTGCAACCAACCATACTACTTTCAATTTCAGAATAGGATTGGACGTGACCAATTTTTGGTGTCGTTGCCGGGGATAAGGCTGTGGCCCGTCCTGGGCTTGGGCCTAATGGGCCTGGCGAGCCTGGGCCTAAGGCGGGCCTGGGCCTGGCGGTCCTGGGCTAGGGGACCGGCCCGCTACGGGCCTAAGCCCACACGGTCCCGGGCCAAATGGGTCGGGCCCGCGGGCCCAACGGGCCGAATGGGCCGATTTTTTTTTTTAAAATCAACGGAATTTTTTTGTAAACTATATATGCATATAATAATATATTGCAATTAGACATATATAAATATAACACTAGTATATTAGTCTTGTATATATATGTTGTATATATTATACATATAAAATATATATATGTATTAGACATATATATATATTGCTTTATATAAGTGTTGTATATAATGTATACATATACATATATATATATATACATATATATATTGTATATATATTTTATATATATTGTATGTATATTTTGTATATATTGTATATATATAATATGTATATGTATATA
>MCJB01001125.1:20716-35115 GCA_002018475.1 Nicotiana obtusifolia | reverse complement strand
TATATATATATATATATATATATATATGTATATATTGTCAAAACGACAAAAACTATATTGACAAGTCAAAAATTCAAAATATATATATGTACTAAGTCAAAATTCAAAAAAAAAAAAAACAAAATCATCAAATATTGACTCGGTTGGAATCAACATAGTTAGGAGTATGCATGGAAAAGTAACAAGTGGAAAAATGGTATGATGGAGAGGATCAACTTTTGGTAAACCATAGACTCTTGTGGTACCTCTTAATTATACCTTAGTGATGCTTGAAAACTCTCGTGCTTACAGTTAGAGCAAGAACAAAGCCGACCTCATCGTTTCTTGTGCATTGTGTGGTGAACTTTAGATTAAAAATTCATTGCATTACATTATGGAATTAGAACTTGGCCTGAATGTTTGTTGAGGCAAAATCCTGAGTAACGCTTGGTTTGGAAAGGATCGTAGGCCTTCTTTGACCCGCTTGAGCCTTTCCAACCCACCAAATTACATTGATCTCTAGCATTACCCCCTTTGAGCCTTAGATAACCACATCTTAGCCTATCTTCTTGTGCTAAATGCACTATCCCTCTCTTGGCCCAACCTCCTCGAGCGCACTATAAACGTGTAACTTTGGATGAATACAAAAGTGGAGGTGACAAGCATGTAAAGACAAAAGATGCAAAGTCCGAGACAACCAAAGACATGACTTCAAAAAAGGAAAAAGCGAAACTCCGCAAGTTCAAAAGGAGGATCCAACAAGAAGGAGAAAATTTTCATAAATTCGAAGAAAATCCAACAAAAGGGAGAAAAACTCCACAACCCAAAGAGGAGGAACTCCAACAAAAAGAAGGAAAAACTGCTACAAAACAGGAGAAACTTCAAAAAGAAAAAAAAGAAGAAGAAATCTCTGAAAAGGAAGAAGAATCTTCAACAAGCTCAAAAGAAGTCAGACAAAAAAAAAGAACATCGAGCCAAACAAGATTAAGCGTCGAAGCATGGTTTGAATGCCGAAGACACGATAACAGTGCAGTGCTCAAGGAGGGATTAGTCACTCTTTATCTCAAATAAACATTATACCCGTCCCCAAGCCTACATTACAAACCGAAAACAAAGCACTACATGATCCTAGTCCAGGTGTTTTCGCATTAGTGGATACTCACATAAAGGTCAAGCATATGGTATCTCAATTGCATGCATTGAACGTTTTTCTGAGTGTGAGCGTACTTCGCAAAATGTCCTAAAAATCAAAATAAGGTACTTCAAATATGTGTGAAAATTAGGATTTTTTTTGTAGTGAGGCGCTAGAAACATGAGAATAGGCAGAATTCAAAACCTTTGATTGAAGCAAGATGAACAAATCTTGTAGAACTTATGTATACATGAGGTACCGCTCGAAGCTACAAGAATTATCCATAAGGTAATCTTGGTTAGCTGGAAAGTATATGGTAGAAATTCTTATGCAAAAAACTAATTGTTGGTACCAACCAAAGTCAAGTAAAAAATGATGATCGATCAATAAATCACAATCTTTCCTTACTTCTCAATTTTCAAACATTCTCTACAAATATCTACAAAAAAAGCAGCGTAAAATACAGAAAATAAAGAGAGTCAAGTTTTGTTGACGGTAGTTAGGTTTTTTCTTAATGGAACTACACCCGACCTGACTTTCCACGGGGGATAGGTAGGCAGCCTACGTAGGGTCCGACCCCACTCTCCTAATAGAAAAACAAAAATCATTTCTACACATTCATAACTACACCGCGACTTGATTTCCTTTAGTAGGAATACGTAAGCAGTCCACATCAGATTTGGTTATTTTTTGCAATTGAACTACGTTTTAGCCTGATTCCATTGGGATACGAAGGTTGTCCAAGTCAGAACCGGCCATAACATTTTCAAATTCCATCATTGTGCATCTATTGTTTGCCCGAGTCATTAATAACATAACCTTCTTCATCAATTTCTTACATAGAAAAAAAATAAATAATAATAGTTTCTTGCTTTTTCAGGCGCCCTCTTGAACAATGGGTATTTTCTTTCAAAGCCAAATTTTCAAGCGTCCTCCTAAACAATGGGCATTTCTTTTCAAAGCCAGGTTTCCCAGGCGCCCTCCTGAACAATGTGCATTTTATTTCAAGTTCAATTTTACCGGTGCCCATCTTCCAATACAGGTAACTTAGATTTAAATGCTCCGATATCACTTTGGATCGGTACACAATCCAAATTTCTTTCAAAAAATCAAAGTGCTCCGATCACTTCGGACCGGTACTCAGCTCGGATTTCCTTCAAAAATCAAAGTGATCCGATTACTTCAGACCGGTACACGGTACAAAGTTTTTTTCAAAAATCAAAGTGCTTCGATCACTTCGGACCGGTATTTCTCCCGGATCCCATGTTAATTAGACTTCCAACTTGGGACTCTATTTCGTTCAAAAATCACATCATTATCAAATCATATCAACAAAAACAAAACCATGGTCCACACTTCATCAACTCTACTGATCAGAGAGCCGACACAAGGTGAAATTATCTTCTAGCAAATAAACTGGGCCAGTTTTTGAGAATGGACGTCGAGCTTTCCAACAGCAATTGATGGCATGTCCCAAGTATCGTTCTTACGTCCCATTCAACATGGGGAGTGTAGGCAATCCGAACTCCTATAGTCAAAATAAAACACCCAGTATCATCACAACTTGATGCTGGGGCAATTCAAAATCAAAAATCAAAAATTATCTCATCGCCTTCTCAAACTACAACCGCCTGATTCTCGTTACAACCGAGATATATAGGAAAACTCAACATAGAGTCCGGCTGCATCCACATCAAAATCCATCCAATCTATCTATCTACTATCCAACATCCACATCCCAGTGTTACCACAGTCTGACTGGGCATCTTGAAAGCAATGTAGAGATCACAAGAATATTTTCGTCCTCGAACATTTGTCTTCCACTCCATGAGGCTACGATTCACATGTAGTACTTAATCTTCCAAAACTACATGCGACCTGATTCTCGTGCAACCCGAGTTTGTAGGCAACTCAAAAATCAGAGTTCGGTCACAGTCTTCAAAATTACCTCATTTCCCACTGTCATATCGGGTCAAAATTGAGTATGGCGTCAATTTCTTTAGCCGAAGAATCTTACATCATCTCCGGTCAAAAAGGGCCAGCTGCTGACACTCAATTTTGACCCTCCGTATTTAAAATTAACTTCTACAGGCTTCTTAGTCAAAAATGATAAAAATGTAATTTTTGCACATTATTTGACTTTAATGGAATTTGTTGATAATTACCCCTATTTTCACAAAATACAGAAATTTTTATCATTTTATTGAAATTGGTTTAAATACTATCATTTTTGTGCATTTTATAAATTTCAGATAATTTATTGATATTTGTCCTATTTTTCAAACATCAGGATTCTATCAATTTACTATATTTTCTAAAATAAAATAATAATAACTACAACACAATTGTATTTGTAATATATTTTAAATAAATCCTATAAGATTTTCTAATTAAATAATTATATTTTAATTTAATAGTACAGTCTATCAATTACATGGGAACCAGTAGAGTTTACTCTAAAATACGGATCAAGACCGGTCAAATTCAATGTCACGTCAACGTGCAATGCGATGACGCATTTGATGTGACACCTGACATGAGAAGACATCGTGATGTGAAAGTCACTCGATTTGACTTGATGTGACTCGATGTGACTAGTCATATTGACATGACAAGTCACGTTGATGAGACATGACCATCTTTTAATTTTGACGTCATTTTTATTTCTTACGTTATCCTTTTATTTTTGATTAGATGAAGACCACGCATTTGTACATCTACTTGTTATAAAACCCTAACCCCATTTTTTTACCACAACCGCCTCCCACATTCTGAAGCTCTCATCCTCTCTCTCAAAAGAGCAAATCTTCACTCTCTGTTCTCTCTTCAATGGAAGGCATTCATCATCTCTCATTCTTTTACGGAGAGATAGAGAGTCGCCGGAGAGAGTTTGACATCGGCGACCTCCATTTCCGTCATATTTCATTGGTTTTTTAATCTTCTCCACAGATCTGGCGGGGAAGGAAGCTTACTCTACCGACGAGCCTCTTAACTGGCAGACCCCGCTGCTCTATTGCTCTATTTCTCCGTTCTGTCAAAATCGCCGCCCGCCGAATTTGACCACTTGCGATGGCGGGTGACGCCATGGCTGCCTCACATTTCGCCTCTTCTTTTAACGTTATTCTTTTTCTATTATAGGCGTAAATGTTGCCAGAAAAGCGACTAGATCTGGCCAGAAAAAATAAACGCGAGCGATGTAATTTTGAGGTTAGGCGTTGTTCCATTGTTCACCGTCGAAGTAACGTCAATGGTTCATTGCTGTCGTTCTTGTGGACGGAATAATTTCTCTCGCTGGATATATTGTTGCCTACCATTTTTTGTGAGATGCAAACGTATTTACTGTTTTATTTCGATAAAATCTTATGCCTTTGTTTTCAGGCAAGCGGTGTTATGATTTCCGGCAACCTTCATCGGTGTACTATCTACTGCTAGTCCATTGTTGCCGCTGTTTATTTTACGAATTTTTTGGCAGTGATCTTCGCCTTGTTACCAGGTCATAGATAAAATATGTGGTGAAATTCCCATCTTTTTTGAATTTGGGTTGGAAATATGCTTGTCTGAAAATTTAGTGGTTTGGTCAGATTTTTGTTTTGATAATCTTTGACGCTTCTATTCCGTATGGTATTATATGCATTTTGGTTGGCACATTAGTTGTGGATGCATTTTGTTGCGCTTTCCACTAGCATTCTCGTGGTCGATTTTATTTTGATTCGGATAATGCGTTGATATCGTTTCACCGGTTTCATTCACTGTCGGTATTACTGATTTTTGTGTAAACAATGTTACGACGCCGATGAGAATAATTTTTTGAGATCACGATGTTCCGAATGACCCTCATGACCCTCCGGACTGGGCCCTAAATAACTAGGCGATGATGATAAACATCGAAAAATAAAAGACGAGGACGTGATAAACCAACAACCTATGGAAAGCAAAACTGTCGGCATTCGGAGTCACTACCGAGGCGGTTCCCGTTCTCATGTCTAGACGGATATCGGAAAATACATGTCTAAGCCTCCTATATTATCTTTTAAACTATTTTTCAAAATTATTTGTTCCAAAAATATATTGTAACTATTTCCAAAAACAATTTCCCAAAAACATTTTCCAACTATTTTCAAAACAATATTCCAAAAGCTTTTTTCAAATAAAATCATTTCAAAAGATAAATTAGCTTATTGTTTACTTTATATCTTACTAACAATTTTACTTCTCTTGTCTTGCGAGATACTATTTGTGGAGTCTCTTTCGGAAGACGACACTCGATCATGAAAAGATAAATCCCCATCAAAGCTCCCCGCTTCGTACATCCCGTCCCGGATGTACCCTAAAATACACGTATAGTGAAATCGAAGATAGATATCATATCCAATATTAGTTTATTATGCTTGCTTGATATTTGTTTATATGTGACAACACTTAGGACAAATTACATCTAGTTGAATAATCAACACTAAATATGTGTGCCAAATAAGTATGTAGCTTGCATCTATAATTGGAATATTAGATACACATTTGCAACTTGATTAGTTGACTAGGAACGATGCAGAGCTAATTAATTGAACTAGTTGTTCGCTACATAAGCATGATATTTTTTATAAAATAATTGTAAATCTTCTTACATGTATGCCATAATGTTTAGTTAAACTTTCAGGTCACTCCATCCATAAATTACTCACTCTAGTCACTTCACTTCAAATAGATGCATGCTTGGTACAGATCCATGATAATAATCTTTTTTTGTGAATACTATTTAGTATGATTAGTTTACATATAATTGTGCATAATTAATTGTCTTCTTGTTGGATTTTCTCAAAGTCCGGAATATTCTACACATTATACATCCATTAGATTCAAGTGAATACAACCATTGTGCTTGTCTGTATTCCTTTGACCGATTCTTTGTTACCCATGCATTTTTTAAAAGTTTCATTTACCACTCTTTTTAAGAACATTCCCAAAACAAACATTCTTTCACATATACTATCCCAAAGTTAATCCCGAGTTGATTCTCATCGGTTTATTCTTGAACTCAAACCTCCATCCAAAGATTTTCGTTTGTCAAAACATAACCTTTGTACTTCATTAATTAAAGCATACCTTCTTCAAAACTTTCCACCTCTCTCACATATTTTATTTACTTTCTTGTGCATATTTAATTACATATTTCATGTCGAGTTTTATGTCTTACTATGAATATATATCATCTTTTACTCATCAAAATAATTCTTTTACTTTGCTCATTATACATTGAGATAATACCTTCAACACTCTTTGCTCAAATTACTTGTTAAATATCTATCCATGTGCAAATAAATGTCCTTTCCTTTTTTTCCTCAAATCCTTTAGAATAAATTTTCTCTTGTTGTAGTTATCCATCCAAGACTTTTAAACTCTAATTACTTTTCAAGTTTATTATTATAAGTCCAAGATGTTGTTCAAACACTTTTGAGTAAATGCATTCTTTAAGTGCAATTTATTCAATCTACACTAGAATACCATTTTTTAATATCTTTTTTTTTTATTATTCTTTCACATACTACATTTTGTTGGACATATATTTGTCAAATACTTTGCCATTCTTATCTAAAACTCACTTAGTACTCAGCTTATCTTTTGGAATACGATTCACTTGTCCACTTTACATATATTTCATACGAGTCAATATCTATTAATCATTTCATTTCAAAAACACTAAAAATGCTTGCATACTTCATCCGCACGTAATTCATCATATATTTAGTATCATTACTGTTCATTCTAGTACACATTAATCATTCTTTTATTCCTTGTAATAGTTGTGAATATTTGCTAATTATCTTTGAGCCTTCCCTCCTTTATTTTGATCGAGTCCACAGGACCCACATTTTGTGAATCTTGAGGGATTCATAACACCTTCCCCTCGAGATAACTTGAACCCTTACTCAGAATCTCAACGGTTTCCTATACCATAGTCGAAGTGTATAGTATATAGTATAATATAGGTGTCCTAGTATACCTTAAATACTAGGTGGCGACTCTAAACTTCAATTAACCTCGTAGAGTACTATAAGTTGTACATTATTTTGACTTGTGCAAAATAGGGTGCAACAATCACCAGTACCCAATAAAAACAGTACAAGAATCCCAGCTAGGCAGGCGAGTGTCCCTAAATGTTTATCCTCTCTTTACTCACTTCTCTTTTCCCTACTCTGTCTTCCTACTCTATTGTTGTCATTGCTTCCTATACAATTGATCTATCCACTCCCTCTCATTCCTGCTATATTTCTTGTTTAAAAGATGTACTACTCTTATCTTGCATTCTTGTTGGACTTGGGCATAGATAACACCATGTGTAGGAACTCGCTGGTTCTATAGAGCTTCATTCCTTGCCCACCATATTCTGTATATCAAGGCTGCTATCATTGTTGTAATAAACGCCCTGCACTTGTTCCTTTGACCCCCGTTATTGATCTATGCCATATCTTCAAGAGATCTTTTTTGTTGTACCTCTTTGCACCCATTTTAATAGCAGTTGTAGGCATTCCGCAGAGAATTTGCACTCAAAAAACAAATGTTCCGTTGTCTCTGGTTGGCTTCCACAAATCAAGCGCCAGTTGTCGTGGCTTATCTTCAGCCTTAGCAATCTATCCTTCGTAAGTAGCTTTTTGTGCATGGCAAGCCAGCTAGTGAAGCAATGCTTAGGCACATTCATCCTACACCATACTCCTCGATTCCATGATCTTTTTTGTATCTCCCTTGCTCCATTAGTATCCACACCTCATTGAGTATTTGGCATCTTGTTTCTGCCATCCATTATTCACAAAATCTCCAGCAAACTTGTCTCTGATGGAGCATATTTTCTTCAAGTACCAGCAGCTATCTGTTGGGGGAGTATTGCCACCATTGGTGATCCTTTATATACAGATGATTGACCCATTTAACCCATAAATTATCTTCCTTGTTGGCTATGTTCCAAACTTACTTAACCATTGTTGTTTCATTCCATATGATACAGTCAGTTATCCGTAATCCTCCTTGCCTCTTTGGTCGACACACCATGTCCCAGGCCACTAATGGCATTTTGGTAGAGCTCCCTTCCCCTCCCAGAGGAAACTCCTACATATAGCTGTTATATTTCTCAGCACCTTCTTAGGGAGAATGAATATAGAAGCGCAATAGATATGTACTTGCATTAGAACAACATTCACCAGTAAAACCCTACCAGTATAGGATAGGTGTTTAGTATCCCATGTTCTTACTTTTATTGCCAGTTTCTCCACTAGCATTTCACAGTCTGTGGCTGATAGCTTCTTAGAAGAGATTGGCACACCAAGATATCTAAAAGGCAGTGTTCCTTGTTGATACCCTGTTAGCTCACATATATGCTGGAGGCACTATCTCTCCATATTTGCACTGTAGATATTCCACTTGGCTGCATTTGTGTTCAATCCAGATGCTTGTGAGAATGTTTTGGGTCCATTGACTTCCATTCACCTTTGCAAAAGAACATAACACATCTGCAAAGCACAGATGGTTCAGCTTGATGCCTCTACACTTTGTGTGATATTCCAATCATTTTTGATTAGTTATCCACTTTATAAGTCCAGATAGATACTCCATACAAATCACAAATAGCAGATGGGATATTGGATCTCCCTGACTAAGGCCACACCTGTCTTGAATGATACCAAATCTATTGTATACTGAGTAGATGTGATACAAGCCATAATCCACCTAATGAACCTTTGAGGCAAATTAAGGCCATGCACCATCTCTTCAATAAATTCCCACTCCATAGTGTCATATGCCTTACGAAGACCAACTTTGATTAAGCACTCCTAGTTGTATTCTTCCTTTTGTATAATCTCACAAGGTCTTGACAGATTAAAATATTGTGTACAATATTTCTACCAGCAATAAAAGCACTTTAGTTGTCTGAAATTATCTCAAGAAGAACCTTCTTTAATCTATTACATAGCATCTTCGATATTACTTTGTATATTATGTTGCACGGGCAATTGGCCTATTGTCACCCACTGCATCAGCATGTGTACTCTTGGGATGGCACCCAATGTCGCCGTTAGGCAAGCCAACACTTAATTATTCACTTTACTATTTTTAACTTATTTAGATAGAGAGGTCAGTGCATTAAATAAACTGTAGTTACGCACAGTTTAATTAAAATAAAAACTAAAAGTGTATCAATGTAAAACAATTCATAAATAAATTCTAAAACATTTCCAAAACTCGGTGTCACGAGTGCATGAGCATCTACTAGAAGGTACAATAATAATACAACATCTGTCAATTATACAAGTTAGATAGGAAAAATATAAATAATTCTGATGGAGACTCTGTATGCTGCGGATTATAACATGGGACGCAGCTCACCGTAAAGCCCTGCAATAGCCGCGCCTTTGCGCCTAAAAGACCACCAGGAATATATATACATGCACAATAAGTGCAGAAGTGTGGCATGAGTACATAAAATCAACGCGTACCAATTAAGTATCTAGCCTAACCCCGGAGAAGTAGTGACGAGAGCTCGACATCGACACTTACTAGTGGTTAAATAAATCAAATACAGTAGAAAGTAAGTAAGTATGAGGCATGGTAAATAAATGGTGTAAACAAATATACGTACGTGGTACAATCCTCCTCTAAACAGTAAACACAAATTCTCAATTTTCGGCTACTTCCTCAACCGTAGTATATGTAAAGTAGTCCCCACCGGATAGGTCGTCACAACTCAATCAGGAAAACTCACGGATACGGTGGCTTCTTGTCAAATATTACGCGCGATTATGCCGAGGCGAACGGCCCGATCCCATAAGAATGTGGTACATAATCCTGCCGAGGCGAACGACCCGATCTCATAAGAGTATGTTACACAATCCTTGACCCCATTCACAAATATGCATGTGAGTTATGAAATTTAAAGAAGCATTTCAATGAAAATGCACAACGCGAGAGAAATTCGTAGGGAAAAGCACAATTACTCCGCAGCTAATCAAGTAGCTCGTCAAATCCGACAACAGCGAGTCTGTCACTCTACGCAACCCTAGTCTCAGGCCTTAACGCGAAATCAAGTAACTAAGCAGGCAATAATAACACAACTAGTACAAATAAAGCATGACCTGAATCCTAGTCTACCCCAACATAAAAATCCTAGCATGTGCACGGACACTCATCACCTTATACGTGCTCAGCTCCCACAACATGTAGCATATAACAAGAACAACACCTACGGGGTAATTTTCTCCTCTCAAGGTTAGACAGAAGACTTACCTCGCTCTGAAGTTCTATAACCGGCTCAAACGCCTCTCTAACACCTCCAACCGATACCCATTGATCCGAAACTAGTCAAATAATGTATAAACCAATAAAAATATACACTAATACTCATAATTAATCAATTTATAACAATTTTCAACTTCGATAAAAAAGCCAACAAAGTCAACCCTCGGGCCCACGTGCTCGGATCCCGAAGATTTTTGAAGATAAACGTCACTCATATTACGCACATGCAGAGCCCTTCCGCTTGTGCGACTCCTGCCCTTCCAGTTCATTTTCGCTTCCGGAATATTCTTCGTATATGCGGGCTTGCAAATGCGAATATTTCCTTGCATCTGTGACCTTTCCCAACTCCAGTCAACATGCGCTTCTGCGACCACCGAACCGCACCTACGGTCTCACATCTACGGCCAAAGCCTCGCAGGTGCAATTACACCAGAAGCCTTAAGCTTCAAAAATTCCTTAAGTCCAAAATTCGATCTAATTCACACCCGTGGCCCCCAGAACCCCAACCAACCATACCAACGCATCCTAAAACATGATACGAATTTAGTGAAAGCCTCAAATCACGCCAAATAACATCAAAACTATGATTCGACGATCGAAACCTTTCTTTAAACTTTCAAACTTTTAAACTCCGCCGAACACGTCCGAATTACACTTAAACATCCCAAAATGAGGCCAAATTTTGCATGCAAGACACAAATAATGGTATGAACCTATTCCAAGGCTCGAAACCCCAAACAGATATCGATAACCTCAAAAATCACTTCAAAACAAACTTAAGAAATCTTAAACTTTCAAAATGCCAACATCCATAATAAGCGCCGAAATGCTACTGGGCGACCCGATACTCAACCCGAACATATGCCCATGTCCGAAATCATCATATGAACCTATTGGAACCTTCAAATCCTGATTCCTGGGTCGTTTACTCAAAATTCAAACCCTTGGTCAACTCTTCCAACTTAAAACTTCCGAATTGAGAATTTTCCTCTTGAAATAACTCCGAACTTCCCGAAATTCAATTTCGATCACACGTACAAGTCATAATACATGAAGTGAAGCTACTCAAGGCATCAAACCACTGAACGACAATGAACTAAAGCTCAAAAAGATCGGTCGGATCGTTACAAGTGTTATTCTGAGCATTCTGCCTGTTCTAAAGAATTCTGTAACCCCATTTATCACATTATTACACACAATGTCCCAACTATCCTTGTAGAATGGGCTACCAAACCCATCTAGGCCTGGGGCCTTGTCCCCTAAGATAGCACACAATGTTTGCTTCATTTCTACAGATGTGAATTCTGCCTCTAACCCATTCCTTTGCTCCTCATTAACTGTAGGACCTTCCTTAACCAAGTAGCTATTTACATGAGCCTTGTCTTCCCGGTTCCTAGCCAGTAGGTCAGTATAAAACTCTTTGAATGCATCAGGTATCTTTATTGGGTCACTTCTTTCCTCCCCATGCATATCCTTGACATGAAATATTTTGTTGCTATTCCTCCTTGATTTCAACATTCCATGATAGAACTTTGTATTTTGATCCACTAGAGTGAGCCATTGAACCTTAGCTCTTTGTTGCAAGAAAAGGTCCCTGGCTTTCTTCCATTTACTGCATTCCTCAGCTAATCTTAGCTCTACATTAATAAGTGCTTCATTATGAGGATCCTTCTGAATTCTACTCTAACAATTCTAGAGTAATTCTAACGCTTCATCTGCTCTTTTTTCAACATTACTGAATCTGTCTTTATTGATTCCTTGGAGACAACTCTTGATCTTATGCATTTTCCCCATTAATTCATATATATGTGTGCCCTGTTTACTAGTCTTCCACCTTCATTTATCCTTGCTTTGAATTCAGTAGCCATACTCTACTGAAGTATTTGAATCTTTTGCTGCCCTTTTATACTCCACCCTCTCAGCTGATAATACCATGGGAATGATCATACAGCCTTAGGCTCACATAGTGAACCTCAGAGGCAGGCTACCTTGACAGCCAATAAAAGTTGACTAGTACTCTATCAATTCTACTCATGACTCTACTTTCACCTCTCTGTTTATTACTCCATGTATAGTATTCCCTTGAGGATCTCAGATCTTGCATAGAGCATTCCTCCACTCACTTTCTGAATTTCTTGATCTCTGCCATTGTAACGGGGCTCCCCAATCTTTCCTCTCTATTCAGAATATATTTGAAGTCTCCCATTAGTGCCCATGGACCTTCACCATTTAATGTATGCCCCTGATATCTAACCAAAGTTGTCTCCTCATACTCTGATCATTGAATCCATATATCATTGTGATGTTAAGTTGCCTCCTTTTTCCTCTATGCTAAACTATGCAGTGTACTAGTTGTTCAATAACATTTACTATATTAACATCATAAACCAACGGTTTCCAAATAATCCATATTTTTCCACTTGGGTGTTGTGCCAGGTTTGTAGTATAGGACCATCTATTGCAAAGATTAATAGTAGCTTGGTGTGCTTTGCCCCTCTTAATCTTAGTTTCCAGGAGACCAAATAAACCAACTTTTTGGTTGTTCATAAATACATTCATTTCCTTCTGCTTATGTGCTTTATTCAATCCTCTAGTATTCCAAAATCCAATTCTATCCATTTGGAAGGGGGTTGTCTCCACCCTTCCCTTTTTCTAAGGTCATCTTATCCTTTTTTTCTTGCCTGACTCATATCCTCTGCCATAGCTCCCCTCTTTGTAACATCATCTTCGTGTTGGTGATCTCCCAAGGTTGTAAAGGAGTTCCCTGTTCTAATAGTGGTACCATTTTGTACTAATTCCCTTACTTTCCCAAGCCCTGGCTTGCTGACCTGGTATCTCTCATACATGACACCGGAGGTTGTTGCCTTTTCCTAGTTATCCCCTTGTTCTATATTTTCATTGTTTCTTTGTGTACCTAGTCATTGTCTTTGTCCATGTCCACCTTCCCTCTGTGGAGCTTCAATCTGTTTTTTCCCTTGTTTTTGCATCACTGTTTCATTTGTGTCTTGGCTTCCATGCTGGCTTACTTGCTTTTCCTTTTTTTCCCTTAGGAACTTCCTGCATTCTTGCATTTCATGACCAAAATTTTTGCATTTTCCACATGCTATAGGTTTCCATTCATAGAAAACCTTCTGTTCAACAATTCTTCCTCGTTCATCTTCAAACATAATGGAGTTTGGGTATTTTTGATGTGGTTTAACCTCAACTAACACATGAGCATATGTTAGTCTCTACTTCTGTGTGGTCTCTCGATCAGCTTTCAATGGTTTACCCACTAATCCCACTAGTTTAGTTAAAGCAGCTTGTCCCTAATATTTGATGTCCAAGCCAGTGAACCTAATCCATATAGGGATTAGCACAACTGCCTCTTTTTTCATATCCAAGTCTGCGCTCTATGGTTTCACTACAATAGGCTTTCTATCGAACATCTGTACTTCATCCTCCATCACCTTGATTCTACTTTCAATGCTATGAAATTTAACCATGAAAGTTCCTCTGTTGATTTGTGCTATCTTATCAATTCCTAGTGATCCCCAAATTCTTTGGAATATTCAGCCATAACTGCTTGTGTGGGTTGGATCACAACACGAAACATACTACTGCCAATTTTCAAAACTCAATTTACTCTTTTATTTCCTCCATCGTGATCTTCACATTGAGATTGTCGGGTTCCTAAGGAGCGAGGTCCATCCCCTCTGTAATTGGGCTTGCTATAATTTTGCTCCATGATATAGGGCTTACCTCAAGGTTTTTCACTGCATTCCCCTATTCTATTGTCTGATCATCATCTTCAAACATGTCAGCCTATGATTTCCGTCCTTCTATCTGCTTCCCATCACCGCCTCTGTTATTCATCGATCGAATCTCTAACCCTTCACCATCGGTGGTTGATTGACTGAGATATAGTGGTGGTATCCTTTGCAGGACATTGACACTTCGAGATTTTTTAGCATCAGCTGTTTGCGGAATTCCTCTTGCTCCGCTTGTGTTGCTCGGATTACCCCCT